>CAUYLG010037272.1:0-55804 GCA_963573385.1 Cacajao melanocephalus | reverse complement strand
GGAGTTGGGGAGAGATAGCATGGGGAGAAATGCCAGATATAGGTGAAGGGGAGGAAAGCAGCAAATCACACTGCCACGTGTGTACCTATGCAACAATCTTGCATGTTCTTCACATGTACCCCAAAACCTAAAATGCAATAATATATATATATATAAAAGAAGTATTCTATAAAGTCTAAAGCAACCATAAAAATAAAGCACACATAAACAAAAAATAGATGTACATAATAAGCCAATACATGAGGTTAAATGGAATCATAAAAATATCAATTCATCTAAAAGAAGAGATAAACTTGTTTATAATAGAATTTAGCCAGTAGAAGCAGAAGAAACTGAGATAATTAGAAAATCACTTTGTTTTACTTTTATTTTAGATTCAGGAGTACATGTGTAGGTTTATTATATAGGCAAATTACACGTCATAGGGATGTGGTGCACAGATAATTTCATCACCCAGGAAGTAATCAGAATACCCAATAGGTAGTTTTTCAATCATCACCCTTTTCCCACCCTCCACCCTCAAGTAGGCCCTGATGTCTGCTGTTCCCTTCTTTGTGCTCATATGTACTCAATGAGTAGCTCCCACTTATAAGTGAGAACATGTGGTATTTGGTTTTCTGTTCCTGTGTTTGTCTGCTTAGGATAATGGCCTCAAATTCCATCTATGTTACTGCAAAGGATATGAGCTCTTTTTTTTTATGACTCTGTAATATTTCGTAGTGCATATGTACCACATTTTCTTTATGCTTCCTACTACTGATGGGCATTTCGGTTGATTCCAGGTGTTTGCTGTTGTAAACAGTGCTGCAATGAACATATGTATGCATGCATCTTTATGGTAGAAAGATTTATAGTACTTTGGATACCTATCTAATAATGGGATTGCTGGGTCAAATGGTAATTTTAAGTTCTTTCAGGAATCACAGAAAAAAGGGAATGCTTATACAGTGCTGGTGGGAATATAAATTAATTCAACCATTGTGGAAAGCAGAAAATCACCATTTTAAAACACCTATTAAGAGAATGGGCATAAAAATATTAGTTGTAATTATTAAAATGATAAAGCCTATGGTTTTCATAATGAATGGATCGGGCTGGTATCACCTGAACCACCTAATATGGTTTGGATATTTTGTCTCCTCCAAATCTCATGCTGAGATGTGATCTCCAATGTTGTAGGTTGGCCTAGTGGGAGGTGTTTGGGTCATGAATGGCTTAGTGCTGTCCTCGTGGTAATGAGTGAGTTCTTACTCTGTGAGTTCATGCGAGACTGGTTGACCTTAAAAGTAAAATTTTTAAAAATTTTTAAAAAGAAAACTGTCTTAAAGGATACCACATGGATACAAAGCTAAATTTAGAATTTAAGATATTTGATAAAATAAAAGATCTAGTTTCTTCCATCAGTAAATGGCATGAAAAAGTTTCAAGAGAACTGTCAGCCAAATGCAACATGTGGGCCTTGCTTGGATCCTGATTCAAACAAAGTAACTGTAGAGAGACATTTCCACAGTCAGGGAAAAAGTGAGCAGGGACTAGATACTTTCTCCATAATCACTCATGCATCTCTCCTGAAATACAGAAAAAATAACTCTCAAGGAATGACTTTTGTTACATTTTTCTTTATTTGATTTGGTTTTAAAAGTCCCACTTTAATTATATTGACACCTATTTTATTCTTTATGAGCTTTAATCACTCGCACTGACATTTAGCAGAGAGAATGTACGTAAGAGAACAGTCGCCAACTTTCAAATGCTAAAAGACACTGAAAGGCCACATGCATCTGTTAGGCAAGTATTAATTCATATGAGATATTAAATGAGATAATGATAAAAGATAATTTAAAAACATAAATAACAATAATTCAATATCACCATCAATACTTCAAAATAGCTAAGGGAGTGAAGGATATGCCATCCCCAAATTTGCCAAATTGGTAAATCAATTATTTCAAATTAAAAACACTGGAGAAATTGGAGTTTCAGAAAGGGTTAGATGACCTGTCCCTTTCTGCATGCAGTAAGCCATAAGGATTCCTCTGGCAGGGGTACCATCCCTGTACCAGAGAGAGAAAATAGCCTTTATCCCCAGAGAGTGGAAACTGGGGGGCCGCAATGGACCAGAAGAAAGGAACTTCCTGAAATAACCTTTATCTTGCAGTAGTTTTACACCCCTCCACTGCATATTTCTTCTAGTGACTTCCCTAGAATTTACTGCCCCTAACCGGGTCCCTTGTCCTGTCATTTCTTTACAAATTGTTCACTCTTTGTCCAAAACATATAAAAGCATTTTGCTTTGACCATGTCTGTGGACTTCACTCTCTTGTGAAGATCCCCATGTACACATAAAACTAACAAAACTTGTATGGTTTTTTGCTTGTAAATCTGCCTTAAGGCCATTTGGTTCCTAGATTAAGCTGAAGAGGCTACATAAAAACCAATGGGAGGTTGGAGGTGATCTGTCACTCTCCTACATAGCATTGTGTGACTCATCAAACACTCATTGAATTCCTTACCACTGTCATTGACACAGAGTGTATTAACAATTTCTATTCCTCAGAAAAGCCCTGTCTTTTTTTTGAAAATAATACACAAACTGAGCCTAAAATCTTTTCAGTCTTAAAGGTTCAGTCAGCAATATTTGGAATATCTCTTAAAAGCATTGGTTATACAATGGGTCTATTATCATCTCTCCTCAATTCAGGTAGTAGGAAAATGACCTGAAAGTATCCTTGATTAGCAATTACAACCCCCTTGCCTGTAGAGGGACCAGTGGGTTGCAATTAGTAAAATTCAGCAGAATTCTAACGCCACCCTAGTGAGATGATGAGTGCAAAGCTTACCACTACCGTATTCTTAATTAAACAAGGAAATAAATATCACACTGATTTAGTTTCTGAAATAAACTACTTAAGGAGCTGATATGTACTTATATTAGGCATTTTGATTTGTGACTTACATATCCCCCCTCTGAAAGAAGTTTGAAAGTAAAGTGAAAACCTCCTTTCTTTTTTCTTTTTAAATCTCTTTTCAAATAGATTAACAAGAATCTGGTCTTAAGTTGGAGAAAAAGTAAAATTGAGCTCCCTACCAACCCAGGAGAATACATGAATAGGGCATAAGAGCCTGTTTACGTCAACAAAAGCTTTCCAGGTCTCCTGGTCTGGCTCTGCAAAGTGTTTTCTTTCCCCCATTGCCAAACATACGCTGTAGTTTCCAACCTCCTCATTCTTTAAGACCTTATTCGAAGCATCTGTTTTCCAAAAGGCATTTCCAGGTCCCAGTCAAAAATAGCATCTCCTGAGTTTATCATCTGATACTCTTGTTCATCACAGTGGTATATTGGTGTAAATTTATCTCCATCTCCATCAACATCTGCGTTCTTATTTCACCATTTTATTTGACTCTCAGTCCCTAAAACCACTTTTACTCTAATTGTGAGCAGCATAGTCCCTGGCACACAGTCCCATACTTGTCAAACTGGATCAAAAGCCAAACAGGCTAAAATTGTGAACTGCCTCCTTATTTCTTCCTTCCAATTGTGTATGGGTTTTGTGATTGATCATTAGGGTTACTGACTCAAGCTGAGGCTGGATATATTCCAAATTTAATTGTTGGCCAGATTTCTGCCAGATTTCACATTGCAGTTATTTAGATTAAATCATCTTACATATAAAGACCAAACCTCCAAGTGAGATTTCAAAGGCCCATGTAATGGGCTTTTCCCGCTGTCTTTCTATGTGAACATAAGCAATTTACTTAGAATCCCTGTGCAAAACCAAAACAATCATATAGTACTCGTAGCCTAGCAACTTCTCAAAATTCTTATCTGATAATGTCTATCAAGTGCTTTCTGCTTGTTAGACGAAGAGGGACTTTGTAAAAACAAGCCATTACTGGTATCGTTAAGGCAGTACCTACTGGAGCAGGGTCATAGTGCTCAACATTTGCCACCAGTTCTGTAATTCTCTGAAGAGCTAAACTATCCATGATTGGAAATAATTTTAATAATGTGTGCACAGGGGCAACCTCAGTTAACTAATACAGAACTGGAGACTTCAAGCAACCAGCATTTCTCCAAAAAGAAAACCTCCCTCCTTCACAAGTAACGTAGTGATTAAAACAGTTAATACTTAGAGCTTACTATGTGCCAATAACTCTTCTAAATGTATTACACGCAATTCCTCAATTATCACAGCAACCCTGTGAAATAGACAATATTATCATTCCCATTTGATAGATGAAAAAAAAGGCACTTGGAGAGCTTAACTGGCAAAGGCAACTCAGAAAATGCAGTCATGGATATAGAGGCAGGCCACTGGATTCAGGGCAGAATTTTGACCACTATCTATATTCAGTCAAAGGGCAAAAGTATGAGGACTCTGGAAGAAGACAATATTTTCCTCTTCACTTTGTGACGTCAGCCGAATTTTTTATATGATTCACAGATTTAAGGTTGGATGAGATTTAAGGTTACAGAGGTGAGGAAAGTAGAGGCCACAGCTGTGGTCCTTGAGGGGTTTGAGTTCCAAGACCTGCTGTAGACATATGAATCCTGGAAAGGTAAACATATCTAGTTGTAATATGTAAGACAATGACCACATGCTCCTAGAGTTTAGCTAACACTACTGTGTAACACTAAGCATAATCCTGGGTTTGGCCACCATGTTAATCTCTGACTCATCAAAAGTTTCACTCAGTCCATCATTAATGAGGAAAAGAAGTGAGAGCAAAATGCATTCATAGATTCACAAGTTATACCACACTGATCTCATTTCTTTTTTGAAAGAATTCCTAAACTGATAAAGACAATGCCATAAAGTTAGAATACCTGAAATTCAGCAAAGGTTTTGGACAAGATACTCAAATGTAGGCTGATAATACTACAGGTAGATGGATTTGGACATTGTTGTAGGACTACAGAGGGCTCATTAATAAAACACAAGTTCAATTTAATGAAATATACCTTGTCTCATGTTGCTGAGCTTTTCCTTGTCATCTTCAATGTTCCCATCAATAATTTGAATGAGGTCATTGATACGGTTTGGCTGTGTCCCCACCCAAATCTCATATTGAACTGTAGCTCCCACAATTCCCATGTGTCATGGGGAGGGACTTGGTGGGAGGTACTTGACCCATGGACGCGGGTCTTAGGTCTTATGAGATCTGATGGTTCTATAAGGGGGAATTTCCCTGCACAAATTCTCTCGTCTGCTGCCACGGGAGGAAGACATGCCTTTCACTTTCCGCCATGGTTGTCAGGCCTCCCCAGCCATGTGGAACTGTAAGTCCATTAAACCTCCTCTTTTTCTTTAAAAATTACCCAGCCTCAGGTATATGTCTTTATCAGCAGTATGAAAATTGACTTATACAGACATAAAAAGTGAATGTAACTAATTTGCAGATTTCGAGAATCTGGGAAATATCTGAAAGCTAAATAAGAGAATCAGAAACCAAATAGTTTAGCAGGCTGAAATGAGGAATTCAAATCACAAAATGTAACATAAACAAGGCTTGACTCATTCTGTGTGGCACTGGAAAGGAGGCCAGAATTGGCTGGGAGAATTTGCTTAAAGGCAAATTTTATTTTAATATGGAAAGTACCTCTCTAATAATTAATACTGTTTTCAAATATTTTAAAATAAGTATCTTAAGAAGAAAAGTAAATAAAATACAAAACCACGGATTTTTTATATTAGACAATTGGTTGCCTAAATGGTTTTCTCTCTTTAATAGAATGTGAATAGTAATTCATAAGAATACATTATGTATTTTTGTATGTTCAAGTATGCCATCGGAAAAACAGAGGATATTATCTTCTCTGTAGTTCAGTGAATTTCTCTGAAGAATCAATTCAAATAAAAGAACCAGGTTATGTCATTTTCAGAACTCATGAAGCAAAACCAGGGACATAAGCTCCAGCAATTTTGCCACACAATAGCAGTGTTGCCTGTGTATGGCTATTTAACTGTGGTCCTTTACACAGAGATGTAGCACCAAATGAAGAAGAGAATATGCAGAGGAGCCCAAGGGTCAAAAGGACCTTGCTTTTCTCTTGTTTCGGCTTCACTTAATATACTATGCCTTCTATCACATATGAGACCCGTAAGATCTTTAGCTACTTATAGATTAATTACATCACGAGAAAAAAGACAAAGGATAAAAGATAAAAGTGATAAAATTCAGCTTTTCTGAGTTCACTTGTTCACTACCAACACATTTTTTTTCCTGTGTATTTTTAACTTAGGCCATTTAACTTCTCAAGAGATTTTGTTGTCCTGATGTGTTTTAATTTAAAAGCTGTTAGTTTTTTATTTCTTTGTTAGTCAAATTCCACTAATAGTTTTATCACATATATTTCAAATCATCTATATATGGACATTAGAATTTACAAAACATTGTTATATTTAAAAGTACTTGAGAGTAGATTCTTGCTAATATATTGGAACAGATTTTTAAAGAGACATTGTAAACATCTAGGTATATTGAAGCCATAGTTAATGATTACCATAAATTTTCAAAGATTTAAAAATTCTAAAACTGTAGTGTTATCCAATGAGCAAAATTTAAAAAGTGATTTCAGAGAGTACACTACAATTGAATTTCAGTAAAAATAATTGGTATAATGCCTTCTAACATCTAATATGGGAACATTTCAATTCAAAATGGCGCAATCAGTTTATACATGACAATGATACATGGCACAAACACAGAAAGAGAAAATTGAAGATACTTATCTAGATTAGAAAAAAACATATAAGCAACTCTGGTGGAATCAAAATGTCAGAAGGAACAGGTCGAAATTCGAGGTGTGTTAAGTCCAGGATGCTGAAGCAGTCAACGGTATTGAGGGCTTGGCTCCTGCAGAGTGAAGGAAACTAAAAGTGCTCCATATGAAATGGGAATAGGATCTAGTGAAGGATGGGAAGAATAATGGGAGTTGGAGTCACTACTTAAATACGGGAACTCAGCTCCACACATCTTCAACTAAAAGGTGTGCTTACTCTGCAGCCTTACCCACAGGTGTTGCAAAAGCTGATCAGAAGATAACCAAGAGCCTTATATTCATGGAGGAGACAGTACTATGTGGTCATGTAATTTGTTCTGTGATCATCTCAGGCAGAAGCCTTAAAGCTCAATTACAAGACTTGGTATTTGTTTGGGGGACCAAAGGTCTAGATGAAGACAATTTTAAAATTGATACATGGAAAAGTGGGAACAAAGAAGAGAGAGGAGAGGGAGATTAAGAGTGAAGCTGGATTAGGAAAGAAAGTTGAAATAGGGCAAAGAAGAGAATAACATGGAAAATAAAAAAGCAATGGAAAAAATATTTGAAAATGTAAAAATATTCACTATCAAAATGAGGTGGACAACAAAAACATTAAACCATATTAAGAATTTTGTTGAAGGAAACCGGTAAAAAGAACCAGCTTTCAAAATGGAAATTACATCAGGTGATATTAATTTTACAGAACACATATGAAACATTTCAATAATTATTTCTAGGATATTCAAAGAAATATATAAAAATGTATCTTCCAACAGCATAAGAGGTTATGAAACAGATCAGAAATCTCAATCAAGTAGGAATTATGAATCATCAAGCATAAGTCTTAGAAGAGAAATACATAGTATTTAAAATAAAAAGAGAGTAAAACCTAAATTAGACATAGTAAAAGTTTATTGAAAAATAACACCAAAAAATTTACCAACAGAGAAACAAAAATATATAAATATAAAAACTAAGTCCAGTGCATTATTTTTCATGTAAATTCCCAGGAACAAGGAATGGAGAAGAAACTTGTTTAAGAATAATTGCTCAGACTATCCCAGAAATAATGATATAAATCCTGACCTTCAGAGTACATGCTAAGTACAAAGCTAAATACAAATCTAAACATAAACATACATCTGTACATATCTTTCCATACTGCAACAAAATTAAGTTGCAGGATATCAAAAATCAAGAATTAACCATGAAGACCATCAGAGAGAAAAATCATATTCCCTACACAGATAGGAACTAGAGAAAAGGAGACTTTTTATTAGCTATAATAGATATGGGATTAGCTGTATTGACTGTCATTTCCTCTCATCACTCTAAAGATATTATTCTATTTCTGATAGAATAGAAATAAGATAAAATATAAATATTCTATCTGAAGATTGAATAATATCTTCAGAGTGATGAGAGGAAATGACAGCCAACACAGCAAATTAGTCAAGAATGAGAATCAAATGCTAATATTCAAACACACAGAAACACTAAAAGGACTAACCCATTCACAGATCTGTACTAAAAAAATCTATTGAGGTATCTACCAGAGGAAAGATGAGAAGAAATGATAAGCACTAAAAGTGATTTAAAATATTTGTATGTATTTCAAAGCAAACACAGAAATAATTGTGTTACTGTTAGAAGTATAACTTTAAAACTCAGGTTTTTTGAGATAGGGTCTTACTCTGTTGCCCAGGCTGGAGTCCAGTGGTGTGAACATGGCTTACTGCAGTCTCAACCTCCTGAAATCAAGTGATCCTCCTGCCTCAGCCTCCCAAGTAGCTGGGGCTACACATAAACACCACCATCCCTGGCTAATATTTATGTTTTTTGTAGAGATGAGGTCTCACTGTGTTGCCCTGGCTGATCTCAAAATCTTGGGTTCAAGCAGTCCTCCCTACCAAAGTGCTGGGACTACAGGCATGAGCCACCACACCTGGCCAAGATTAAAACTCTTAACAAGATTAGGAAGGTTGTTTAATAAGTAGACAAATACTGAATAAATATTGATTCACTAGGAATACTTAAATTAAAAAATTCTATTTTTAATAGTTTTCTTAATATTGAAAGATATTATTCCTCCCATTTCAATGCCCATATTATGATGTTAATATAGTGCATGAATATATTTTTAATGGTGTATTTAGGATAATCCCACGAATATTCAGAAGAGGAAATGATCCACGACATTTTTAATGTTTTCTTTGGAAGATTTTTTTTATGTCCACATAATATTGACTTTGTAAAAAGGATTTGAAAAATTTACTTGCCTGTCTATGCTATGAAATATTTGAATATAATAAGAATTAAAGATTAAGGATTCATTTACTTCCTCTGTTAAATTATTTTTATGAAAGCAGTTGTGTAGTCCTTTGACAGATTGATTTTGTTTATAGTAATTGGTTCAGGTATTTTTCTCTGTATGAGTGGTTATATTATAAACAGACTATCCCTCTCTTCTGGTGCCTGTTTTGGTAGGTGTATTTTCTTCAAATAGTGTCCTGGACAGTGAAGAAGAAATACACATGGAGCCTGGGACACTGAAAACATCACACAGCCACAGCACAGTGTGTTGACATCCTCATATTTTCGCTAACATGTAGCTGCTGAACTCAATCCTCACCTAAAATCGTAGGTGAGAAATCTGTGTTCATCAAATGTACGGATGATTAACAAATGAAATATGCACAAATTAAATATGCCATAGATAAGTGAAATATGTAGAGATAAAATATAGCTAAGATTTTTATTTTGGCTACATGGAGCATTTTTACTACCAGATAGGATTCCTGTATAAATGTGTGCTTGTTTAATGTAACAACTAAAGGAGAAACACATTCACCAAACTGACTAGTACATTTTTGGTTTTGCCTTCATTAGCGATGACCTAATCTGGCCTTTAACGATAGTTATCTTAAGTATGTCATCTTCTCATTAGGGAACACACTTCCCTCACGTGTGTGTGTATGAAGAAAACAATAACAGCTGTTCTATGTGATCTGAGTAGCTTTCCTGCTCAGTTGTCTGATCTTTGATGTTTCACACATTTTTGTCCTACAGTCATGTCATCAATGTCACTTTATTGCATCAGGGTTCTATAGTTAATTATACATTTCTTTATTTAATGTATTTATTCAATAAGTAATTGTTGAGTTTCTAGGCACTGTTCTAGACATCAAAGACACAGGTAGAACAAGAAGCTGACTGGAAAAAATAATTCAATTTTGCTCCAACACTTCTGTAAAGTTTGCTTAAGGATCGGATCTCTGTTACATTATTTCTCAGGGATTTTACTTTACCCAGTACTTCTTTCAAAAAGCCAGGATCTTATATAACTACTTAAATGTGGGTTTAGGTGCCTGTATTGTCCTTCAGCTATTGCTTTAATCATGTGCTATGAGGTGAGCACAAGAAATTACAATATAATTAAGGAACTGAATCAATTGTTAAGGGTGTTATAAGTGCAACAGAATCACCTTGAGTTCTGGGTGATGCTAGACCATGTCCACAGCTATAGTCCTGCGAAAAGACATTTGTTCCCCTCAATGAATAGGATGATGCAAAAAATAGAATAAATTAGGATTTTAGCTGCATTGAGAATTCTGGCTTCCAGATGTAATTACTATTATGGCGATCGCTATCTTGTTTTTCCCAGTGTTAATTAAAGTTCTTGTTAGATAATTCTGAGTTAAGAATGACTGCCCCATGGTTTAATTCTTTCCAGTGGTTCTGGAAAAAATAAGCCAACATTGACCATACTATTCAAGACTAATTAAATACATTTCTTGAAAGTGTATGTTATTCATGCTCTAACTTTTTTTATTGTAAAATTGCTTAATATTGTAGTTACTTTCAATTTCCAGCTATAGAGAAAAATAATTTAAAAATCAAATTAATATGTTATTCATCTTTTTCAGCATCCTGCCTGCATACCATATGGAAACTCACTGTGTAGGGTATTTGCTATCCTAAGATAAGTAATCTGTGGGGTACTGGTTTCCAGTGCTCAACGCACATATGAGAAATCCTGAGAGGTCAATTGCGAATTCTCAAAATATAGAAGGAGAAACTAGTTGTTTGGAATTCTAGAGTTGAGACTTCTATACAGGATTTCCTAAAGCCTCTTGCTCAAGAAGTTTAAAACCCAGTGATATTCATGTTACATACACCTCAAAATTATCAGCCTTATTACATGGGTGTTTTTTTCCTCCAGCATCACTATAATCAAAGCAGAGAAAGTAGTACTCAATAGTAGGGCACACATTCCTCAATATTTACAGCTTATAATTAGTTTTTTTATTATACATTTGGCTGAGATGCACTCCCTTAGTAAATGAAGAGAGTATTTTGCAAATTTCTGTTTTATTTATAATATAACAAACTTTGACCAAGCAAAAACAGAACGTTAATTGACTCCAGTACCCAGACCATGGAAAGGGGCAAGATGCCTAGATCTAGAAACCAAGTTTGTCAAGAGTCTTTCTTGATTTCTTGTCTCTGATCTGCTTTGAGATCTTTATTGTCACAAACCAGCTGTACTCCATGGCTATTATAGTCAACTCTGTACTCACATTCCAGCACCTCCTATTCCAGAAAGAAGAGAAATTTCTCTAACCTGCCATACATTGAAAACATATTAGGGAAAGTCTCTGGTAGTCCTGGCCTCAGTCCTATATTACCACCACAGGGTTAACGGAGGCAGGTTTGTAAGTGTGGGTGACCAAATTATGGCCTCTGCAGAGGTGAGGTCTGCTGTCTACTCATCATCACATCTGTCACATGTGTTTCTTCTCTGGTAGACTTTGAGTTTCTTATAAGCAGAAACCATGTATTATTCACCTTAATATTCTCATCATCTAACCTGGAGCCCGGAGTTGGTACTTATGTTTATTAAATAAATATTGCCAAACTGTACTCCAGAAGGACAAGTTCTAAGTGTTTACCCACAGTTCTGCCAAAAATGAATATGACTTTAAATTTTTTAGACACTGATTAAACAAGTTAAAAAAAAAAGTTGAAAAGAAAAGCATATCACAAAAGGATCATGGTGGTAGGGGGCAGAGGGCAGATAAAAATTTTTGGAAGATCTTTGTTCCTGTAAGGCCTTAAGTTATAGAACTCATTATGAAAGAAAACTCTTTTTTAAAGCTTGAAATTTTTAACACTTTATGTGGAAAAGAGAAACAAACAAAAAGCCCAGAACAATACCAATTGATTTTCCAGATGCTTCAGTGAATTAAAGTATTCCAAGGAGCTTAGAGTAAACAAAGTTTTACTATTGGATAGGCTTTCTATTTTGGAAACGCTATTTACACAGTCAACTCTGAGATAGGCTAGGAATATCTGTAGCAAATGTTATTATAAACTTGCTCTCAAAATCATCAAGATTGAAATCCAAAGTCACTCACTGGTAAACACCCAGGGACAGCAGACTATTAATGGTTGATACTATTCCTGTCTAACAAAGACAATCATGAAATGTATTACAAACCCCTTATTAATTGTTTTCATATTATCACTGCTTCCCACATTAGAAAGAATAATTAAAAATTAGCACACTTCTATAGCATCTTAAACCTTCTCAACTACTTCCAGATTGCATCACACTGTTCCTTTTGTCAAGGAGAAACCTAGTTCTTATTTCTGTCTTATTTGAGATAGTAACTTATGGCCACACACTGAGTTAATAATACAAGGCCGAGGCTCCCAAAGCCCTCCAAAATATACATTTCAAGAGCATTTAAAAGGACATTCTGTAGCTAAAACTGTGTATTAGTTTTAAGCAACTAAAGTGTTCTTAGATTCTTTGACAGTAAGTCATTGTTTTGACAGCAAATTACATGGTCTTCATTTAAAAAGAGAAGAATTATCTAGGACATTGTCACTTAAAATGTGGTGAGTACAGTCATCATGAAAAGAGTGAAAAGTTGCAGGATTTAAGTTACAGGACTTGGATTCTCGTACATGCTCTTGGTGTTGGCAGTTCAATGACCTTGACCAAGGTGCTCAACTACCCTGTGCTCCATTTTTCTTTATATAGAAATAGGGTAATAATATCTATTTCAAAAGTTCTTGTGAAGATTAAATGAGGTAACATGTGAAAAATGCTATGAAATTGTAAATTGTTGTTTATAATTATATGACGCAATGGCATTTGTTTACCTGACTTAATAATAGACAAAATACTGCATTAGGGCAAAGTCTGTGTCTCTTTTATCTTAACTATTCCCATTAAGATAGATCATAATAACTGGTATACATACCTACATACATACATATTAAATACTCAGTGAATGCTTATTTCAAATTATCATATAAAATAGAGGAAGTTATCTTGAAACATGAAAAACTATATTTACCCCGTATTTCAAATTTAATTCCTGGTAGAGGAAAAAAATCTTGGAGAAGGAAAAAACATGAAAATTAACTTTACAAACATTCTGTTCCAAAGACTTTTCTAGGTCCTTGCAGAATTCTCTCAAATAATCATTTGAACATCCTCACCAATGTAAGAATTATTACAACCACTTTGGTAGACAAGGCTCTAAGAGCTAATGAATTTGCTAATTTTATTCAGCTGGTACATGGTTAAAAATCAAGAACATAGTCTCAATAAAGGCCTTATTCATTGGATTCCACTGCCTTTTCCTAACTATGTTGTATTGCCTTGGGTCTATTAGTTATTCATTATGAAAGAAAGGGAACCCAATTTTTACTTGGCCAAAATTAAATACCTATCCCCTCAACCGTCTGTCATTGTGTCTGCAATCGTCACTGTTAGTTGGATATCTTTTGAGCATTGTGTCTCAAATGTGTTTCATGAAAAAGTGGTCTCATGGAATGCTGCACAAAAAGAGTCACATATTAAATCCCTCCACAGAGATTCAGAGAGTACTGTAACGAAATAAGGGCTCTTCAAAGTCCTAAGCCAAATAACTCTGTCCAAAATATCCAAGAGGTCCTTTGAGCATGAAAGCCTTCCCCTCACCAGAGTATGGATTAACATTCAGGGAAATAGGACAATACACTGGGAAATATTGCCTTAGGGCCACCTAGGAGCAGGTGTTCTTTAATAAGATAAAACGTGACCATTACGCAAGACATAAAACTTGCTTACACTATGATAGTTTGTTTTATCGTTCAAGCCTAATTGTATTCTCTTCAGTAGGTAGTAAACTAGAGTGAAACTATAAAACACGCAGTGTTTCTCAACACAGCAGGTGCCTGGGAGAAAGGTTCTGGGCCACTTAGAGCTGTGGTTCCCTGAAGGAGGAGTTGCTAAAGATAAGGGGTGAACAGGTTGTCCCTGAGGACAGATGTACCTTCTTGATTTTGCTCGTTACTCCCAGGTAATGAACAAAATATTTTTTAGAAATAAGTAACTCTGATTCTACTATTTTTTAATCTTGGGGTTATTCTTTAGGCATAATAGAATAAATGGCTTGTGGTATTGTGAGATGCTCATGAACTAATCCTTCATGGAGAAATTGTGCATATAGGCTAAAGCCCTCACTGAAACTGATAGGACATTGGGGTTAGAGCGTAAACGTTTTTATATCTGGACTAACTTCTCCCAAGAAAGGGTAATGGGGAGGGTGTTTTATTGTCTTGTGAAATGCCTCTTAAGGGAAGGAAATTTATGAGTCAGGGAAGAACCAGAAAAAGGTGACACTGAAGAATATATCACAAAACTACATTCACTGATTTTGAAATTAGAAATAGTAGAGAGGGAAAACCTTTCTCTCATTACAATGGTCCATCATAGCACCCAGAGTAGGAACCTTTGCCCCAAGCAATCTGCCCTGATAGGAAATAACTACAATTAGACAATCCTGCCTGAGCCTGAGAAGATAGCACTGTATTAGAAAGCTTAATTCTCACCATTATATTCCAAATATTCCAAGTTATAATAGAAAATTGTTAGTTCCCATATGTGTAAAAGTTCAAAACTAGCACTGAGAATATACACTGCAAGGTTTTTAGCCCATACTTGAAACATAGATATTATAAAGCATTATTATTTCTTAGAGGAAGTTTGGAGTTCTGAATACTTCAATAGCATAAATACACATCCATGCCTTGTGAGAGATGTGAAGAATTGCTAAGATTACACTGCAAAACCTGTCAGTAAAAAGTATTTGAGGAATAATTTGATTTCAGTAAGAGAGAATTACTCTTAGCTATTTTTATTTATAAAACATCCTAAGGAATAGCTATTTCAATATTACTATGTATAGAAATTATTTATTAATAACAGCTTGATCTCTTAGTTCTTTATATACTAAAGAATCTAGATTTTATCTTATTTTTATTTTTATAAATTCATGGAGTACATGTTAGTTTTGTTACATTGATATATTATATAGTGGTGAAATGTGGGCTTTTGGTTTACCCATCACCCAAATAGTGAAAACTATACCTAACAGGTAATGTTTCAACTCTCTTCCACCCTCCCTGCTTTTGGAGTTTATTATTCCCCTTTATGCCAACACCTACCCATTGTCTAGCTCCTGCTTATGTGAAAACATATGGTATTTGATTTTCTGTTTTTGAGTATTTCACTTAGGCTAATAGCTTCCAGCTCTATCCAGTGTGATACTGGTTTCACAGAATGAGTTAGGAAGGAATATCTCTTCGTCCATTTTTTGGAATAGTTTCAGTAAGATTAGTACCAGCTCTTCTTTGTATGTCTGGTAAAATTTGGCTATGAATCTGTCTGGTCCCGGGCTTTTATTTTTTAAGATATTTTTAATTACTGATTTAATTTCATTGCTCATATTGGTCTGTTCAGGAAAATCTAGATTTTATATTTCAAACATCTCACAATTTCTTCTACTAACAGCATTTTAGTAACTCAGTGATACCCTATTCTATGATCCATATTCCTAAATTATCTTTAAACTTTAAGCTTTAAAGTGATAAAATAATTAGGATACATGGTTTATACCTCAGATAGTAATGTCTCTGAAGTACACCCTCTGATACAAACTGTACTAGGGGATCTGAGAATGGAAAGAACCCTAATCAGATTATCATTTATCCTCCTGCCATAGATCCACTGAGCAATCATAAAACGTGTGGAATGGCAGGATTCTTAATTGTCCTATGTGACAAGGCTAATGTTTTTGAATTCATTCCTTATCCAGAATTTTCCCCAAAGTCTTGCCCAAGTTCCAAAGAATGTGACTTAAGTCTTAAATTTCCCTTCATTGTTGGTTGCATAATTCTCTGAGAGGCAATGACCAGAAAGTCCTTCCATCCTGAAAACTGGGAAACACTGGCCTTTAACTTAAAGCCCTTAAGTTTGAAAAAATGTTGACTATATGTACAAAATATTCTAAGTCCTGTAGAATGCCAGCTGGATACAAATCTAAGTCATGCTTCCTTTAAAAACAAAACTTTAAACTTCAAACTGAACTTTTTCTTACCTAGAAATTTCTACAGTAACAAATTGAGGGCCCTGAAAACATTTCTCCCAGTGAAACTCATTCCACTCTCTCCCCAGACCTCCTTAACAGAAACCAGGAGCAGGAGCAATAATCAAGCCTTTTGCAGCTGCATCATTAGCAGTGCATGCCATTATCCAGCAAGTACAGTGTTATCAGAAGTCTTCCATCTTCAACTGTGAAGGGTCTTGGGTTTTAATTTGCACCTGTGCAAATTTCATTAAAGCAATGAGCCTCAAATTTGGCAATACCAAGGTTCAGATTACAAAAGTAGATGGGACTTACTTTGTATAATGCGGTTTGTACTCAGTAGCCACTCTCTGTCAACTCTGCCCCCATGTGACCAATGTGCTGTAGAGCATGTGGTCAAAGAGAAGAATGCAAGGGAAACAGGTTGGTTATGGGATTACAATTAATGGTCACATGTTTTTTGTTCTGCATTGAAAGAGAAGTAGCTGTAGTTTAGTGAACTGGTTAATGCATATGACTTGAAAAACTAAGTTCAAATTCCTAGTCTGCAACTTAGTGGTGTGTGACTTCAAGATAATCACTCAACTTCCCTATTTCTTCATCTATCAAAATTGGGCATAATGACAAAAGAATAGACACAGAGATCAATGGGTCAGAATAGAGAGACCAGAAATAGAACCATACAACACAGTAAGAGAGTCAACTGATCTTTGACAAAGGAGCAAAGGCAACTCAATGAAGAAAGGATAGTCTGTCTCTTCAACAGATGGTACTGGAACAATTGGGCATCCACACGCAGAAAAAATAAACCTAGACTCAGAACTTACGCCATACGCAAAAAGTAACTCAAAATGGGTCATATGCCTAAATGTAAAATGGAAAGCCAGAAAACTTCTAGAAGAAAACACAGGAAAAAATTTAAATGACTCTGGGGTTGGCAATTACTTTTTAGATAAAATACCAGAAGCACTATCCATTTTTTAAAAAAATTGTTAAGTGTGTCAAGTGTGACTTTACTAAAATTAAAGACTTCTGCTCTATGAAAGACACTGTTAAGAGAATGATAAGACAAGCCACAGACTGGGAGAAAATATTTGTAAGAATATATCTGATTTAAAAAACACTTGTATCCAAAATATAAAATTGGACTTAATGAGAATTGTACAATTATACACAAAACTTGATTATTATTCCTGCTCCTGATTTCTGTAAAGGAAGTTTGTGAAGAAAGAGTGGAATAAGTTTTGCTGGGAGAAAAGTTTGCAGGTTTAGTTTGAAGTTTAAAGTTTTTTTAAATAAAACATAATACTAATTCAGATTTTATCAGTCTGGCATTCTGCAGGACTTAGAATATTTTGCACATATAGACATCATTTTTTCAAACTTAAGATATAGGCTTTAAATTGTCTGGGATTAATATAAACTAAATGAGAAATCAATTTTTTAAGTTTCTGAAAAATAAAAAAAGAGAAGTAAGCTAATGCACTCACACTTCACTCCTGGAACACTTGGCTCTAGTTTGACTAAATTTACCAATAAAATAAGCTTGATGGACCTCTAAAAAAAAATGTTTCTGACATACAAATAAAATTCAGTAAGTTTCCTTTTTTTAGTAAGTTTAATTTTTTTATTTTAATAGGTTTTTGGGGAGAAGATGGTGTTTGTTTACATGGATAAGTTATTTGGTGGTGATATTTGAGTTTTTGGTGCACCCATCACCCGAGCGGTGTACACTGACCCAATATGTAGTCTTTTAGTTCTCACCATGCCCCAACCTTTCCTCCAAGAGCCCAAAAATCAACGTTATCATTCTTATGCCTTTGCGTCCTCATAGCTTAGCTCCCACATATGAGAACATACAATGTTTGGTTTTCCATTCCTCAGTTATTTCACCTAGAATAATGGTTGCCAATTCCATCCAGGTTTCTGTGAACGCCATTATTTTGTTACTTTTTATGGCTGAGTAGTATTGCTTAATTTGAGGGCAAATATAATAAGTTATAATGCAGACAAATAACTGCATATACATCTAATTATAGACATTTTATTTTCTACATGCCACATTCACTGGCTCACAGGATACACTTTCTGGTGATGACAGTGGATATTTTCTGATTGCCTCACTCATCTAGCAGTTATTTCTTAAGAAGGAAGCAGCCCAAAAGAATTCCCAGTTTGCAACATGTCCAATTCTGTGTTTTGTATGAAGAATACATTAATAATGATTCATTGTTTCTGGAAAAGACAGAATATGACAATCATAAATGCTTATGGAAAGGATATTTAAGACTATGCAAACACAAAGTATTACTCGGATCTATACCCATTGCAAATTGTTCCAAAACTTGTTACTCATAAAACCCAAATTCTTTGGAGAAATTTAAGGTGACAGATAAGAAATTCAACTTATAAAATCATTCAGCAATATCTGGTTACTATTTTTATGAGTGAATAATCAAATTATACAATATTTAAATCATATGTTATTTTCATAATATGTTTTTATCATATTTTAATCCCAAAGTAGTAAGTTATGGGGTGGTTTTATTAATTTTTTTTTTTTTTTTAGCACGATGGGCTTCAAAATGATCTGCTATATTGACTCTTATCAACACGGGCTGATTGATCTGCACAAAGGAGCAAAATCTACTATGATCCATTTCTTCTCTGAACACCTATCATTGATTCACTTAGAACCAGCACAAGGCAGACCGGACCTTTACTAGTCAATATGCCTAAGCTTTCTCTCCCCTGATGAAATACAAATTTCAATAACTGGAAAGACTTTGTCTTACAGTTTGTCCAAATTCTCAGAGCGGGATCCAGGAAACAGACCCAAAAAGAGTTACGAAAGAAGTAAAAACCATGGACTCTAACAGGAAAACTAAAATAGGAATCTAAAGCAATGTAAAAAGCTGATAGGTATGCTTCTCTTTGGTAATGGAATGACTGTTGCATCTTAAAAGCTAACAATCCATATTAATCTGACTATTTTTATTTATATTTTAAAGACAGGGTCTGGCTATGTTGTCCAGGGTGTAGTGCAGTGGATATTCACAGGTGCAATCCCACTACCAAGTTTTGACCTGTAACATGTTTGACCTGGACCAGTTCACCCCTCCTTAGGCAATCTGGTGGCCCTTCACTCCCTAGAGGTCACCATATTGATACCAAACTTAGTGTGGACACCCAATCAGCATAGAGCACTACAGCCCAGAACTCCTGGTCTCAAGCAATCCTCCTACCTCAGCCTCCCAAATATTATAGCTGGGACTACAGGCACATAACACTGCACCTGGCCTAACAATTTCTTTAATGGGAATATTTTGTAAAGAGTAAGATTCTTGTTCTACTTTGCACTTAAAAAATTAGGAAACCATCCAAAGTAAGGTCATTGTACAGAATATACATTGTGTCTACTCTGGCTCCATGTATTTAAGTAGATAGCAAGTTAAAGAAACTTTCTGGAGGGAGCTGGAGTTAAGTCTTAAGGCAAGAAAGGATATGGGGAAGAGGGCAGGTGATAGTGCTGGATGAGCCAGAAACAGGAATTAACTTTAACTTTAGCAATAGCACAAAATATATTAAAAAAAAAAAAAAACCGATGCTAAAATGTAGAGCCCTTTTGGCACATACAGAGGAAGATGGAAAGAAAGGAGGGACTGAGTTAACGAAGGGCACTGGGGAATTTGCTGGCAGTATGCCACATCTCAAGCAACTTACTTAAAGTTTCCTCATTTTAAATGTCATTGTGTAAAAGTAATCTCCAATGCCCCTGTCTGCCCATGTGTTTGTTCAGTCAAGGACCTTTCCTAACAAAAGCCTTTAGGATTAGGTGACTCTTGCATTAGTAGCTGTGAGAAAGAACCTGAACTTATTACCAGCTGAAACTGGGGAAAGAGGGCTTGAACGTAGCCTCCTGTGGTATGGGCTAATGCCACAAGGGGTTCAGACTTATACTAAGGACGCATGTCTTGTAATGCTTTTCCCAAAATCATCCCCACAGATTGAAAGTCACAGCTTTTATACTGCAAGAAAAGGCAAGTCAGGTCTGAAGGGACAAAAATAAATCTATCTCTTCAAAACTCTGATTAGCATTCTGGATCTGGATCTTGGGTGAGCTGATACTTTTCTTCCACTAATAATTCCTCCCAGTCACGATACTGTCCAGTGGAGATGAAGTTTGAGCAGTTCCATCTTTCCTACCAGATGACTGTGGGAAGTGCATATGCTTTAAATATAATCAGCCTATTATCCAGCTCAAGGAGTAAAGTGTTTTTTTTTATTTGGCCATCATCACCCCACAAGAAGCACATCCTCCGTATGCTACAATGCGGTAACCTGTGGGCTGCAGCTTGCTTTTGCACTGCAGATTTTTCAATGTAATTGCATGTAACACTTTATTTATAGTAATGAAAAAGTTCTTAAAATCCAATTACATAGCTGGAAATTGCATATCTCTAAACAGATGCAGAATAATTAAAAAGAAATCCAGTGCGTATCTATAGAAACTCTTTAGAATTACCAAAATGACTTATTTCAATATCCTCTGAGCAGCTCCTCTGGTTAATTGCTAGCCTATATTAGGTACATTAGCCTAATACACATTTCATATGCCTTAATAGGGAATTAAAATGTAGTTTCCTTGCATTTGTTTTTCTTTTTTAGTTTACGGCCCAGATAATTCATTTAGGAGTAATATGTTTCCATGAATTTCCTTTGCTCAGAGACGGTTTGAGTGAGTACAGTTCCTTACTGAGACCATCCTTTGAGAAGTTTAGCGGTGGGCAGAGGATAAAAGGATTGTGTTTTCAATGGGGATAAGGAAAGTGTGGCTTTACGAGATGATATTCACTGACTGCACCAAGTTTCCTATGTTTTATCTCTTAAAAACTCATAATTGGAAATTCTACCACCCTGGGAAATTCCTGGTCAATATCCACTCATTCTAAGAGCAGACAGGAATACCATGAATAATGGAAATCCATCCAGAATGCTATTAATACTTTTAATTATTCTTGTATGTGCCACCCAAAACAAAAAATAAACACACAACTTTTTGTTTAGCAATACAAAAAGTTGATAGGTATATTTCTTTTTGCTAATGGAATGACTGTTGCAGCCTAAAAGCTAAGTTAACAATCCACATAAATCTAATGATGTTTTTTTAAAGAGACTGTTTTGCACATAGGAAGATTCTTGTTCTACTTTGCAGTTAAAAACATTATTCTCAATTGACCAGGTGCGGTGGCTCATGTGTGTAATCCCAGCCATGGCGGGCAGATCATGAGTTCAGGAGTTTGAGACCAGCCTGGCCAATATGGTGAAACCCCATCTCTACTAAAAATACAAAAATTAGCCGGGTGTGGTGGTGGGCACCTGTAATTCCAGCTACGAGGTAGGAGAACTGCTTGAACCTTTGAGGCGGAGGTTGCAGTGAGCTGAGATGGAACCACTGCACTGCAGCATGGGTGACAGAGGAAGACTCTGTCTCGGGGGAAAAAAAAAAATTACTCTCAGTTAAAACTCCTGAGCTTCAGGAAAAATAATCTCTTTGAAGTTCATATTAATAACTCCAATACTGCATTAATGCAATTACCAGTCTTTAATGTATGTGGCATAATTGAAAACATTTTCAGTAACAAAAATATATGCATTATTTATACCCAGCATGAAGAAGCTGAACTTGCTGTGGAAACCAGGAATGTATTCATTATACTCAATTTTCTCTTCATAATGGAAATAATTCTAGCATTTTTAAAAACTGCCAACAGTTTCTACATTGTCCGAAAGCTGTGTTTTCTAGATTTACATGTCTTTCTTTTCTCATTCTGATATTCCTCAGCAGTCTCAACAGAAACTCAGAAATTATGTTCCCCATAGATGTGAACTGACTCCAGATCTCTTCGTCCCCACCTCTGCCACATCGCTTAGGTCATTTTCCTTGTAGTTTGGTGCCCTCTTGCTCTCTCTCCTCTGCCTCCTTCCTTATCAAAACAGCTCCCAGAAACAGACCTGGTGTGAGTCATTTTCATAAGTATGAAGGTCAGTGGCTGCATTACCTTGTTTTTCAGGCAAATGAGTTGCAGGCATCAGGAAATAGAAAAAAAGGAGATGTTTTAAGACAGTGAAATTTTTACAGTTACAGTGAATCACCTCACAGTTTCACCTTATTCACCCCAACACAATACTTAGTTTACAAGGGAGAAGGAGGCATGGTCCTCTTAAATTTATAGATTAAATACATCTATGTGGGGCTTCATGACCTCCATGATTTTGGTTTGACAGAACGTGTTTCCCTTTGGGTTTTGTGACTGTAATCCAGCAGTTTGTGACTTTTTATTCACCTATTACTAATCTGTGCCTTTTCTGTTACCTTCTTCCTATTCTTCAGTTGAGGAACATCCACTCATACTTTTCTATTCTGTTTCTTCCCTTCTGATTTTTCTAATTGCACTCTTCTGATGATTTATTTCAGAAAGATGACTATACCTATTGCTCCTGTTGATCAGCATCATCATTACATAAAAGATTATTTTAAAATGGTGCACTAGCCACGTGATTTATGTCACCTGCTCCCTATTTCAGATGAAGTCCAATCAGAGGGCATGAGTGACTTAAGTAAGGTCACATGGCAAGTGGCCGGTGGCCGGCAGCATTTTCCCTCACACCCAGGAGCTGTTAATCTATTTCTCAGTTGGCTGGACCAGCATGCTCCTGGGCAGAAAAGGCATGAGAATGATGGATGGCCATGCCAAAACAAAGACTGAGGTTCCTGTGGATGGGAGCCCTCTTCTGTACCAATGGTTGCCTGGGTCAGGTAGGCCTCTTATTCTGAAAAATTTGACATTGAAAATTCCATAATGGGGTTGGGGTGCAAGATGGCTGACTAGAAGCAGCTGTGATCAGAGGCTCCTATGGAAAAGAACCAAGATAGTGTGTCAATCCTGTACCAACAACCTAGGTATCCAGGTTCTCTCATCAGAACTGACTAGGAAGCTGGCACGATCCACAAAGAGGAAGGTAGAGCAGTGTGGTGCAGCAGCTCACCTGAGAGCCATAGGGAGCAGGGGAGCCCCAACACCCCAGCCAAAGGGGGCAGTGAGTGGGCATGCTACCCAGCGGGGGAAACCGTGCTTTCTCCATGTAACTGTGCACCCCATGCATCTGGACACCCACTCACGAACCCACGCCACCAGAGCCTAGGTTCTTAACTCTGGAGCCATGCAGATTCTCAACTGCCTCTCAGCTAGAATCTGCTTAAGCCTTCTGAGTCTTCAGGGAGAGGAGAGACCAGCACCACAGCTATAGCTGCCTCCTGTCTGAGCTGTTTGAGCTCCTTGAGAGAAGGGTAGCAGCCAGCACTGGACTCATAACTGCCTAACATGCTAAGCTACCTGGGTGGGAGAAGGGTGGCATCCATCTCTATAGCTCCAGGCCACGCTTTTCCCCTGCTGGAGCCAAGGAGGCTGGACAGCTTGGTCTCAAGAGGTGTTCCCCAAGCCCAACACAGCAGCTGTGGCAGACTGCAGCCAGAGCACCTCTTCAGGCCTGACCCTGACTCATCCATCCTCATATGTTGGGGCCTTCCTCCAGGAAATTGAACAACTCCAGCCAGAGGCTCAGGGACAGAACCCTGATCTCCCTGGGCCTGAGCCCATAGGGGAAGGGGTAGCCACGGTCTCTGCAGACCAGCAGACTTAGCCTTTCCTGCTGCTAATTCTGATGAATCTGAGCAGCCCAGATGATTGGGTTTTCCCCAAGTGAAGCACATTCCCCCACCAAGGGACAAAGTGCTTCATTAAATGGGTCCTGTTCTCTGTGCCACCCAAATGGGCGAGACCCTCTAACAGGGGTTGTCAGACACCCTATACAGGAGAGATCCTACTGGCATCAGGTTGGTGACTCTCAAGGTCAGAGATCCCAGAAGAAGGAGCAGGCACCCATCTTTGCTATTCTCCAGCCTCCTTGAGTGACATCTCTAGGCACAGGAGTAAACTAGATGAACAGGGCCTGAAGTGAACCCCCCGCAAACCACAGGAGCCCTACAGAAGAGGGACCTGACCATTGAAAGAAAAACAAACAAATAGAAAGCAACAACAGCATCAACAACAACAGCATCAACAACCAAAAAAGTACACACAAAAACCCCATCCAAGGGTCAGCAGCCCCAAAGATCGAAACTAGACAAACTCATGAAGATGAGAAACAATCAACGAAAAAACACTGGAAACTCAAAAGGCCAGGAGGCCTCTTCTCCTCCAGACGATTGCAACACCTCTCCAGCAAGGGTGTAGAACAGGACAGAGGATGAGATGGATGAATTAACAGAAGCTTCAGAAGATAAGTAATAACAAATTCTGCTGAGCTAAAAGAGCACACTCTAACCCAATGCAAAGCAGCTAAGAACCTTGATAAGAAGTTATAGGATCTGCTAACTAGAATAACCAGGCTATAGAGGAACATAAATGACCTGATGAAACTGAAAAACACAGCATGAGAACTTCTTGAAGCATACACAAGTACAATAGCCAAAACAAAGAAGGATATCAGAGTTTCAAGACCACCTTGCTGAAATATCAGAGAAAAAGAAATAAAAAGGAATGAGCAAAGCCTCCAAGAAATATAAGACTACATAAAAAGACTGAACCTACAATTGATTGGAGTACCTGAAGGAGATTGGGAGAATGGAAACAAGCTGAAAAACACACTCAGGATATTATTCAGGGGACCTTCCCAAATCTAGCAAGACAGGCCAGCATGAAAATTCAGGAAATACAGAGAACACCACTAAGATACTCCACGAGAAGATCAACCCCAAGACACATAATCAGATTCTACAAGGTCAAAAAGAAGGGAAACCCATCAGACTAACAGTGGACCTTTTGGCAAAAACCCTAAAAGCCAGAAGAGATTGGAGGCCAATATTCAATATTCTTAAAGAAAAGAATTTTCAACCCAGAATTTCAAATCCAGCCAAACTAAGCTTCCTAAGTGAAGGAGAAATAAAATCCTTTCCAGACAAGCAAATGCTGAGGGATTTTCTCAGGAGCCTGCCTTGCAGAAGCTCCTGAATGATAAACTAAATATTGAAAGGAAAAACCAGTACCAGCCACTGCAAAAACACACCAAAATGTAAAGACCAATGACACTATGAAGAAACTGCATCAACTAGTGTTGCTAATAACCAGATACCATCATGACGACAGGATCAGATTTACACCTAACAGTACTAACCTTAAATGTAAATGGGCTAAATGCCCCAATTAAAAGACACAGACTGGCAAATCGGATAGAGTCAAGACCCATCAGTGTGCTGCATTCAGGAGACTCAACTCACGTGGAAAGACACACACAGGCTCAAAATAAAGGGATGGAGGAAAATTGTCCAAGCAAATGCAAAAGCCAAAGAAAACAGGGGCTGCAATCCTAGTCTCTGACAAATCAGACTTTAAACCAACAAAGATCAAAAAGGGAAAGAAGGGCATTACATAATGATAAAGAGATAAATCTGACAAGTAGGGTTAACTATCCTAAATACACCTAATACAGAAGCACCCAGGTTCATAAAACAAGCTCTTAGAGACCTACAAAGAGACAGAAAATTAACAAGATATTCAGGACTTGAACTCAGCTCTGGATCAAGTGTACCTAATAGACATATACAGAACTCTCCACCCAAAATCAACAGAATATATATTCCTCTCAGTGCCACATGGCACTTACTCTAAAATTGACGCCATAATTGGAAGTAAAACACTCCTCAGCATATGCAAAAGAACTGAAGTCATAACAGTCTCTCAGACCACATTGTAATCAGAGTGGAACTCAGGATTAACAAACTCACTCAAAACCACACAATTACATGAAAAACTACTCCTGAATGACTTCTAGGTAAATAATGAAATTAAGGCAGAAATCAAGAATTTATCTGAAACCAATGAGAACAAGAGACAATATACCAGAATCACTGGGACACAGCTAAAGCAGTTTAGAGGGAAATTTATAGCACTAAATGCCCACAACAAAAAGCTAGAAAGATCTCAAATCGACGCCCTAATACCACAATTAAAAGAGCTAGAGAAGAGCAAAATAATCCAAAAGCTAGCAGAAAACAAGAAATAATTAAGATCACAGAAGAACTGAAGGACATAAAGACATGAAAAACCCTCCAAAAAAATTAATGAATCCAGGAGCTGGTTTTTTGAAAAAATTAACAAAATAGACTGCCAGCTACAATAATAAAGAAGAAAAGAAAGAAGAATCAAATAGACACAATAAAAAATGATAAAGGAGATATCACCACTAACCCCACAGAAATACAGACCACCATCAGAGAATACTATAAACACATCTATGCAAATAAACTAGAAAATCTAGAAGACATGGATAAATTCTTGGACACATACATCCTCCCAAGACTAAACCAGGAAGAAGTCAAATTCCTGAATAGACCAATAACAAGTTCTGAAATTTAGGCAGTAATTAATAGCCTACCAGCCAAAAAAAGCCCAGGACCAGATGGATTCACAGCTGAATTATATCAGAAGTACAAAGAGGAGCTGGTACTATTCCTTCTGAAACTATTCCAAACAATTGAAAAGGAAGGACACCTCTCTAACTCATTTTATGAAGCCAGCATCAACCTGATACCAAAACCAGGAAGAGATACAACAAAAAAGAAAACTTGAGGCCAATATCCCTGATGAACATCAATGCAAAAATCCTCAACAAAATACTGGCAAACTAAATCCAGCAGCACTTCAAAAACCTGAACCATCATGATCAAGTTGGCTTCATCCATGGGATGTGAGGTTGGTTCAATATATGCAAATCAATAAATGTAATCCATCACATAAACAGAACCAAAGACAAAACCACATGATTATCTCAATAGGTGCAGAAAAGGCCTTTGATAAAATTCAACATCCATTCATGTTAAAATCTCTCAGTAAACTAGGTATTGATGGAACATACCTCAAAATAATAAGAACTATTTATGACAAACCCACAGCCAATATCATGCTGATAGGCAAAAGCTGGAAGCATTCCCTTTGAAAAGCAGTACAAACAAGGATGGCTGTCTCACCACTCCTATTCAACATACTATTGGAAGTTCTGGCCAGGGCAATCAGACAAGATAAAGAAATAAAGGGTATTCAAATAGGCAGAGAGGAAGTCAAATTGTCTCTGTCTGCAGACAACATGATTCTCTATTTACAAAACCTCACTGTCTCAGCCCAAAACCTCATTAAGCTGATAAACAATTTCAGCAGTCTTGGGATACAAAATCAATGTTCAAAAATTACAAGCATTACTTTACACCAACAATAGAGAAGCAGAGAGATAAATCATGAATGAACTCCCATTCACAATCACTACAAAGAGAATAAAATACTTAACAATACAGCTAACAAGGAATGTGAAGAACCTCTTCAAGGAGAACTACAAAGCACTGCTAAAGGAAATAAGAGAGGACACAAACAAATGGAAAAACATTCCAACCGCATGGTTAGGAACAATCAATACCATGAAAATGGCCATACTGCCCAAAGTAATTTATAGATTCAATGCTACTCCCATCAAACTACCAGGAACATTCTTCACGGAATTAGAAAAAACTACCTTAAATTTCATAGGGAATCAAAGAAGACCCCATATAGCCAAGGCAATCCTAAGCAAAAAGAACAAAGCTGGAGGTATCATGCTACCTGACTTAAAACTATACTGCAAAGCTACAGTAACAAAAACAGCATGGTACCGGTATGAAAATAGTCATAAACCAATGAACAGAACAGAGACATCAGAAATAACCCTACATATCTACAACCATCTGATCTTCAACAAACCTGACAAAAACAAGCAATAGTGAAAGAATCAATAAATGTAAAATTCAATAAATGGTGGTGGGAAAACTGGCTAGCCATATGCAGAAAACTGAAACTGGACTCCTTCCTTACAACTTAAACAAAAATTTACTCAAGATGGATTAAAGACTTAAATGTAAAACCCAAAATCATAAAAACCCTAGAAGAAAATCTAGGCAATACCATTCAGGACATAGGCATGCACAAAGACTTTATAAGTAAAACACCAAAAGCAATTGCAACCAAAGTGAAAACTGATAAATGGAATCTAATTAAACTAAAGAGCTTCTGCACAGCAAAAGAAACTATCACCAGAGTAAACAGGCAGCCTACGGAATGGGGGAACATTTTTTCAATCTACCCATCTGACAGAGGTCTAATATCCAGAATTTACAAGAAACTTAAATAAATTTACAAGAAAAAACCAACCCCATCAAAAACTAGGCAAAGGATATGAACAGACACTTCTCAAAGGAAGGCATTTATGTAGCCAACAAACATATGAAAAAAAGCTCAACATCACTGATCATTAAAGAAATGCAAATCAAAACCACAATAGGAAATCATCCCACAACAGTCAGCATGGTGATTATTAAAAAGTCAAGTAACAACAGATTCTGGTGTGGCTGTGGACAAACAGGAGCACTTTTACACTGTTGGTGGGAATGTAAATTAGTACAACCATTGTGGAAGACAGTATAGCAATTCCTAAAGGCTCTAGAACCAGAAATACCATTTGACCCAGCAATCCCATTACTGGGCATACACCCAAAGGATTATAAATCATTCTACTGTAAATAAATACACATGCACACATATGTTTATTGCAGCACTACTTACAATAGCAAAGTCATGGACCCAACCCAAATGCCCATCAAGGATAGACTGGATAAAGAAAATGTGGTACACAGACAGCATGGAATACTATGCAGCCATATAAAAGAATGAGATCATGTCCTTTGCAGGGACATGGATGAAGCTGGAAGCCATCATGCACAGCAAACTAAACACAGGAACAGAAAACCAAACACCACATGTTCTCACTCGTAAGTGGGAGTTGAGCAATGAGAACACTTGGACACAGGGAGGGAAACGACACATACACTGGGCCTATTGTGGGGTGGGGGCCAAGGGGAGAGAACTTAGAGGACGGGTCAACGGGTGCAGCAAATCACCATGGCACACGTATACCTATTTAGCAAACCTGCACATTCTGTACATGCATTCCAGAACTTAAAATTTAAAAAAAGAAGAAGAAAGAAAGAAAATTCCTCAAGAAAACAGAGTCAGAAGAAACTGTTCATCTGGTCTTAGTCAGTCTTTTTCCAATCATTTACCAGGTGTCTACTCTTGCTGGTCACCCTTAACTGAAGGGCTAGGGAAAGAATTTGTGATACAGAGATGAGTATGAGATCACCACTGTCAGTGAGGAACCTCACTGCACAGCAGGACAGACAGAGTATTGTGGGCCATGGCATTAGAATGCCATAGTGCTGAGAGGCAGAGAGGGGAAACCGATTAACTCCTTTGTCCAAGGGATTATCAACACTCTCACAGAAGAGGTGAGATTTAGTCTGAGTAGTGAAAGATCAGATGACCACAAGAAAAGTGTAGAAAAAATATTCTACGCAGAAAAAACAGGATGCAGCCAATACTCCATGTGTGAAAAGGCACAATACTTTCTGGAAACCATCAAAGATGTGGCTTGTATGTTGAAGAGTTGAGAGACTGCCAGAAGATAAGCCTGGAAAGAAAGGGTGGGAAAAATTTTTTAAGTGAGGGGCGCAATAATGAGTTTGATTGGCATCTTCTAGTTATAGTAGTTTTTATTTTAGGAAACGGAATTGCCTAATCTGCATTTTATGATCTAAAGACGGGATATAAGGCATATAGAAGACAGATGAATCCCAAGGCAGGGAGACAAGTTTGAGAACTAGAACTAAAGGCCAGGCAGAACTGTGAAAACCCTTAACTAGCACAGTAGCCATAGAAATAGAGGAAAAGAGAAAGATAATAATGGCAAATTCAAGTGAAAAATATTAAATTCCATGCTTCCTACTCTCTAGTCTTTGGCACTTTCTCTAAGGAAGATGTTGAAATCAGTAAGAGCAAAAATCGGGTAGTAGAAGCTGGAATCACAGGTCCTGCAAGTCCAAAACACTGGCCTCCATGCTGACACTATAAATGGGATGAATCCAGCCCTTGTCCTTTGAGCCCAGGAAGGGAAGGTGACAGACTAGTGACAGTAGAAAGAGACCATGTTTGTACAAGGAGAACTTTTACATCTAAGTCAAAGTGAATAAAGGCTGGAATAGTCTACCACATAATATCATGGACTGTCTCCCTGGAGGCCTTTCAATACGATTGTTTGCAAGGTTTAGGCTGGATTCTGTGACGCTAAGGCACACTTGCCATAATGTGCCCAAGTTATTCTAAGCTCCAAATGTAAATAACGTGCTGCCCCAGGCTGTGCCAGAGATCATGAAAATCTCCATGCTCATCTTTTTTTTTTTTTGAGTGTGCCTATGGGGCTAAGAGTGGCTCATCCAGTAAGACCAGATGAAAAATCAGCAAGGTAATGGACATTAGGGAATGGACATGCATGAAAGCAAAAGCACTGGAACTCTGACCCAAGGGACAGTGCCGGGAAGTCAACTTGGAAAATGATGGAAGAACTGAGTGTTGGGATCAAGTAGAGCAAACACTTGCTGATATCCAGTGATGAAACTCAACCTTTGTTTCCCCTCTGTCCTTTGCCAACTTGCATTTTCCAGTACTTTCTTCCCAGATGAGAATTTAAGAAAAAAGGTCCCTTGCTGTTCTCCTTTTCAAAGCCCCCATTTATGACCTTAGACTGCCAGCATTCCTAAAATTCCAAGTCTCTTCTCTTCAGAACAGTCATCTGGGTACGGGACTGCATCTGGAGTGGGGAGCTAGAACAGGCAGAGGAGTAGGAGAAGCCTGGTGGAGGGACATGCACACCTTCTTCAGAGGAGAAAGGAGGCAGGGGTTTACTTCAAAGCTGGAGAGAGGGTTTAGCCTCTCTTTTCTGCCACAGCCAAACAGCTGTACTGACCATCTCTTCCCAAAATCAGCCACAGAATCAAAGAGAGTATGTTGGCATCAGGATCTTGAGGGGAGAGAGTCTTGAGCCTGTAACATTAGAAAAATAGGCAGTCATCCTCACACTCTCTTTCCAAAATTAGAATCTTCTCTGTCTTCTGTAACATATCGTGATCAAAAATGTATATTCCTATCCTATCTGGCAGCTCTTCTACTCAGAAACCCCGTTCTAAGTAAGTGGAGATCTTTCTGGTTCCTGTTATCTCGGAAATATAATTCCTAACCCTTATCTTCCTCCTTCTCCACACGGGTCATAGCTCAGGATGTCATCAGAAACATCTTCCTTGAAAGCAGTAAGCAAATGGGAGTTCAACCTGCTCGTATGTGCAAACGCCAGTGCATTTGGCTTACTCCGCTGGTGATGGCGTGGGCTTCTACTATCCAACACGGGTATCCACGGTACCTCGGCCTCAATTTCTTTTTAACACTGTGATGCTCAGAGTTGCACTTCAGGAACATCCCCCCTAGGAATCCAAACTACTACAGCCTGCCTTTCATCTTTGTAAGCAATTAGTTAATAACCACACTGAATCAAACGCTACTTCTAGATTTGGGAGGCTCCCACTGTCCACAAGGGTCAGCACCACAAATCTGAATTATAAGGGAGTTATGCACAGGGCCTTTCCTGAGTCTTCATTCTCTGTGCCATTGCTTTATCCCAACATCGACACATTTGTGAAACCAGGGTAGCCCCAGCAGGAAAAGAAAGAGCTCAGAGTTTTGTGGAAGAAGAAAAAGAATTGGGGGGACAGGGCTGTGGTTAAGTTTATAGCTCCTGTTCCCTCAGTGACGTCTTTCATTCTACAGGTCTGACTCCATCCCTCTCTTCTTGCTACCTTTTCAGCTCACTGCACATCCCTCCGTCCATATACCAATGTGGAGTCTTTGGAAATTGCCGTGATTTAGGAAATTCTAGAGTCAGCTTCAGTTATTTTAAGTGACACTTGATTATTAAGGAATTGAGGAGAAAGTAAGCCAGTCCAGTGGTAATTACCTTAAATCTCTTCCAGGGAAAGTAACCAAGAAGGTCTTAATGTTCCCCTTTACTTGACTAAACTTTAGACGGGTTTCTTCCTGACTGTATATCCTTGACCTCCCTTTTCTTAGAGTATTTACTTGGGTGGGGAGGGGGGAAACTTGTAACAAGTTTATTTGCCCCTTTGAGATATAAATCATCTGTCAGCATCTCACCAGTTTTACATCCCAGGAATGTCTTTGTCAAGGATAAGGGAGCCATCCCTTTGGTAAGTAACCATTAAGGAAGATAGTGCCGCTATTCCCAATCCCTGTAGGAAGGTAGAAACCTAACTTTGAAACACAGAAGGCCAAATCTCACTGACCAACCTCCCCCAGCATTCTCCAAGATTTTTTCACTAGCTCACCTCGGTACACTCATGCCTCCCTTAATAATGGGAAATGTGTCATTAGATGAGTTCAAACATCATAACACACTCTTACACAAACCTAGATAGCATAGCCGACTACACAGCTAGGCTACAAACCTGTACAGCATGACATTTTACTGAATATTGTAGGCAATTATGACACAATGCTATTCGTGCATCTAAACAAACCTAAATATAGAAAATATTCAGTAAAAATACAACATCATCTTATAGGACCACTGTCGTATATGCACTCTGTCATTGAACTGTCATTAGACAGCGCATGACTATACTTAAAACCACTCCCGCCTTTTGCTTCATGGAGAATTGAGTTCAGTCTCTTTTCCCCATTGGAATAGTCTTGACCTCTATTGCAATAATATTTCTTTTTTTTTTTTTTTTATGAGATGGAGTCTCACTATGTTGCCCAGGCTGGAGTGCAGTGGTGCAATCTCAGCTCACCATAACCTCTGCCTCCCAGGTTGAAGTGATTCTTCTACCTCGGCCTCCCAAGTAGCTGGGATTACAGATGTGCATCACCACACCCAGCTAATTTTTGTATTTTTAGTAGAGATGGGGTTTTGCCATGTTGGCCAGGCTGGTCTTGAAGTCCTGACCTCATGTGTGAGCCACTGCGCCCAGCCACAATAATCTAAAATAATTGTTTCCTTGCCTGTTTAACTGAAGTTTTTCTTTCACAGAACCCAGAATTCCAAACTTGGTATCTGTTTCAACTTAATTCTCTGTATTGTCAATTTAAAAATGTAATAGTTGGATACATATCATTATTGGTTTGTCAAAACCTGTAGAATATACAATACCAAGAATGAAGCTTAAAGGCAAACCATGGACTCTGACTGATAATAACATATCAATGTAAGTTCTTCAATCATAACAAATGTACTCCTGTAGAGCAGGGAATAGGCCGTGAGTATGTGTGGGTGGGAGTTATGTGGGAACTCTATGTACTTTCTGCTTAATTTTCCTATGACTCTAACTAAAAAATAAAGTCTAATATTTTTAAACACTTCATTGTGCCGTTTAAACTTGTGTGCCATTTTTAAATTTTATGTCCTTTTATCTGATTCTTATATTACTTTCAATAGATGCCTTGTGTGTCTCTGGAGAGACAGATATGGAGCAGAATTCCTTAAGCCTCTCAGTGAGAATCCAAAGCTGGAATCCAGTGATCTGTCTCTCTGAATACCGTGACTAGAAAAACCTGCTTTTAAAACAGAAAGCTGGTTGCAAGAGAGACATTAAGTTTCACAGGCTCTGAAGGTGGGCTGGGGAGACTTTCATAATAAATAGGCTGTGTCCCTTGCAGTGTTAAGCAGACAGGATTGACTTTCATTTCAATTAATATCTGTTGTAATATGTGAAAATATCTCAGACCTAAGAGTAAATATTTATAGGTTTGCCTTAAATATATGCGACACACCTTTTTAAAATGACTGTTATTTTAACTAAGATTTTAAAAATGTATACCATGTAGCAATTTTTAATTTCTTATCATAGGGCCTATCTTCCTTCACCTTCTGATTTGATTACATTTATTTTTCCACTGCAACTTTCAGTGCATCTGGGTTTAGTTTTCCTGATTTAACTACTATGAAATTGATGGCTTTCTCACACTGGTCTGCATACAGCTACCTAAGTCCAGATAGAATAAGACTGGTCACTCCTTAGTAAGCCCCTTTGCTACACAGCAGACCTGAAACCCCACATGCAGTTTCCTTTATTATTTACATAGCTTGCATGCTGTTTTTAAATTTTTGTCCTCCTATCTGATTTGCCACTGCAAACTGCACACTACTAAACGTTTTCTGAGGAAAAAGAGGTTATACAACAGAAAACTGGATCCCTACAAATTATTAAATCCTTAGTGGTCACTTTGCTTTTATCATTTCACCTTTAAGTAAAGGCTGTAACATTTACAATCCACTATGTGACTTGCATGTGTAAGAACACTGCCTGGCTATTTATAGTACCCAATTGCCTCGAGAGATGGGGCGAAATCCCCTCTCACATTAAAATGCTCAAAAGCAATCAGCTGTCCTGCCTATGGTATAAACTAAGTTAGATCATGAACGAAAATAAGAATTATGTTCAAACTGCATCAAATTGTGTCCTCCATAGAAGGATAATAATAAACAATAATATTTTGGTAGATGAATTACTTGATTTCTAGGCTTTATTTTAAAATTCATAGACTGCATTTGCTTAAAAAGGTAGGGGGAGTATTGGAAATATCTTCCTGTAAAATTCATAATGGCCTGCTGAAGAGCAATTTATGATTCAAATGAGTTTTAATTTCCTTTCAGGCTAATCACAAAACAAAAGTTCAGCTAATTAGCACCAAAATACCTTTTTTCATCTCATAGTACATATATGAAAATTTTACCTTGTATGGAATTCTTAACAGCATACATTTTTATTTGTAAAATCAAGATCCGTGGAGAGGCAATCCTGTGAAACTCATTTTGACCACAGAGCTTAATCCATTCTACAGTATTGCTCAGAGTATTTAAAAGGCAGGGAGACCAAATACTGCCTGTCAAAATCCTGCACATGCCTGATCTAAGCTGCCATCTGTGTCCTCAATTCTTAGTGAACTGTCACCACAGCCATTGGCCCAATGCTAATCTCTGTGGCAGTACTTCAACTACTCTGCTTCATATTATAACTACCTATATGATTTTTTTCTGCATACACAAAACTGCATGTTTAACTGAAGGTTCTTTGAAATCAGACTGTGGGTCTAAATTTCCTAAGTTATAGCACCTAGTTCAGAGACCCATGCACAGTCAACTCCTAGAGAGTGAATAAATCATTCCACATTTCGGGAAACCACTAATATTTGATATTAAACTATATAACCATTGAAGTATCCTATTTCCCAATTTCTTATTTGTTCTTCTGCAAAACTCAACATACATACACATAAAAAATAAATGCACATTTAAAGCCATTTCCCTTGTTATTCATCCTCTCTTTTAATCCACTGCAAAACTGACCCTAAAGATGGCAGAAAACACCAATATACCCAGTCCACAACTTAGCCAAATCTACAAAGGAATACACTCCTAGCCTGTCCCCTTGTTACTGAGTTCACATATATTTATTATGTCCCAGGCCATTTCCTTGAATGGAAACGCAGTCGTGTGCAAAACAGACTTGGCACCTGCCTTCTGGTGTCTGTAACCCACTTGGGGAGATAGACACTAAGTCAACAAATACCAACATGACCACCATTTGGGTCAATGAAAACAAAATGACACTAAGAGAAATGTATGTTAGAGAGGACTTGCTTTAGAATCAGTGCTCCAGGAAAACCTCTGAAGAAGTATTATTCAAGTTGACATTCAAAGGATATGCAATAACTAGTAAGGAAAAGAGCATTTTACACACAAAACATGGAGATGTAGGGAGGCATGGGTGTGCTGCAGGACCCCAAATTTAGTGGGAGATGGAGAGAGAATAGCATTTCCAAAGATTGGGAAGAAAAGGCAAGAAACTGATTGTGCTAAGCCGTATACACCGTGGTGAGGCGTTTGAAGAAAATTAAGTCTAGCTGCTGTGTGGAGAATGAATTAGAATAGGAGCAGAATTGGATGGGGGGTCATTTAGAACACTGCAGTAGTCCACGTAAGAAATAGAGGTGTGCCACAATGCCAGTGGGGAACATACAGAAAAGTAGACAAGTTTATGTATTTTGAAGAAAAAAGTCCGTAAGCGTTGATGATGGAATGAATAGATGACGTGAGGAAAGGGGGAAGAACCAAGACTGATTCTCAGATTTCAGGCTAGCATCTGGCTACATGCAGATGCCATTTAACGACAAAGGATCACTGGAAAACAGATGAACAACATAACACATTCTATTCCAACAAAAGTTTATTAAAATGGAACTAATAAATGCTGTGTTTTGGCGTATGTTTGAACATTTGCCTACACTATAAAAAGAAACTCCTGGGGTTTCCCATCAGGTAGCATATTGTTACAACTTGCTGTGTCTACCCTAAACCCAAACTGGCTGCTTCTCAGAATTGGAGAATGGTTGATGGATCCCAGAAATGAAGGTTCTCAGGTCCAGGGGGAAGAGTATCCTGAAGAGGAGCGCTACATGCTATGGACCAGGGAGAGCCCAGGAATGCTGCCTAAGAATTTTCTTTTCTTTACTGACACTGGCCTGGCTGGGCCATTCTGCAATGTGGTGAGGCAGGAAATGAGTCCTGTCAGCCCCTGTGTGCCAGTCTCAGATACAAAGAAACATTAGGATCTGCCAGGGTTGCTTGGGGGGACAGAGATGGTACCAGCAGGTGCACCTCTCTCCCCTCTTCCTGTGGGGTAGGTGAAACAACCCAGGAAGGATGGATTAATATAGCAACACTGGAAGCTGGAATATAAAGAAGGCTTAATTTCTTCATTCTAAGGTAAAATGATTTCAAAAGTATAATAATGTCCCATGAAATCTATCAATCAAGTATGAAAGAAAAGAAGATCTTTTCAGCCAAGCAAAGTCTCACAAATCCTCCTTCTATAGACTCTGTCAAGAAGCTGCTGGAAGATGTGCTCCACAGAGTAAGAGAGTAAACCAGAAAAAACGAAGTCAGTATAAACAGGAAATAGCAGCTTCACAAGAGAAATAAAGATAAGGGAATCCCTAGGAGATTGGTTAAATAAATAAAGTCCTTGTGCACCAGGCATAGAGCAGTCAATCCTAAATTATGCATAAGTAAAAAAAAAAAATTAACACTGTCAGATTATCTGATAATGCATTTAATATTGAAAGGAATTTTGCATTACATTTCTGATAAATAGCAAATGAGAAAATGAGGCAAGTGTTAAAACACAACCAAAAACACATAATAAAGGGATATAAACATAGCATTCTATGCAGTTCAGCTATGAACCATTTAACAACTGTATTGGGTGATGAAAGAAGGAAAGCAGGGAGGAAGAAAGGAATGTGTATAATAATAACTAATCCTTTATTTCCTGTAATAGTGAATGGAATCAAAGTGTTAGCCCATAACGTCTGAAACCCTAAAAATCACAATTTCAAATGTTGACATTCTGCAAGTTGAATTCTGGGGGAAGTGATTAGTGCATTTTTGGTTGTGCACAGGATAATTTTTTCACCTTTGTTGCATCATGTTAGATGGAACTATTATCTTGTTATTGTCTCTATTAAGCATGATTTAAGGAGGGGCATAGGGATGCCAAGTTGACAAGGGGTAAACTTGTGGACTTTAGATATTGACTGGACTAAGAAATACCTAGAAACCTGGTAAAGCATTATTTTGGGTGTGTCTGTGAGGGTATTCAGGGGAGATGAGTGTGTGAGTCTGACTAGGACTAGGTAGAAAGATCTGCCCTCAATGTTGGCAGGCACCATTCAATTGGCCTTGTGCCCAGAGAGAACAAAGACACAAGGCAAATTGGTTCTCTCTGAGAGCTGGGACAGACTTTTCTTCTGCTGCCTTGAACATCAGCAATTTGACTCCACAAAAAGTGCATTATCACAAAGTTAACTTTGTGTGTAAGCACTCTGAGTGTATGTAATGTTGCAACTTCCTCAGTAAATGAAGAGGGTTTATTTACACATCTGCATTTGTCAAACATAAAATTTCTCAAGATCTGGGCTAACTGGGCAAAAGCCTACACAGTGGCGACTCATTGCAGTTTTTGATCCATCTCGTCAAAAGACATAGGTTGTCTGTCACAGTATTTCAGGTGACAGCAGGTTTAAAGCTGGGGACATGAGAGTAACTGCTGTTTGGAGAATTGGACGGAGTAAGAAGGGTAATTACCAACCACAGTGATATGCATTTATCCATTTTGCTTTTTGACCTATCATTTATGAGTATGGTCCATCTGCTCATAATTGTTAGACCCATATGACTGTTGTTTGTGTATCTGTGTTTATGCTTGCAAAATTCATGTATTATTGCCTATTGTATGATATAAAGTGGCCTGCCATGTTTTTATGTTACACAAATAAATCTCCTTTTAAAAATGTAAATAAGTATCTTTCAAATAATTTTTAAATTACTTTTTTTTTAACAGAATTATATTTCTGGAATTTTTATTTCAGCATTGTGATTTTCAGGAGTTTAGACTTTAGAGATTTTAAACTCTTGGGATTTCAACATTAAGAATTATGACATTCCAGATTGTGTCTTTCGGTATTATAACCCAAACTCCTGGGTACACAGCTTGAGAAACTCCCATAGTCCTTCAGCGGTATAAAGACATTTATAATAGCCTTGTCTATAATATACAAGGATAGAAGCAACACGGGTGTCTGTGTAAACAGGAAATGTGTAGGCTGAAACGTATAGGATGCATATAGTAGAATACTACACAACATTGAGAGGCAATGTCCATAGGGGAAATGAACAGATCATACAAATAGCTTTTATATGAACTTGTTACCTAAAAAAATGAACTCTATAAGTCAATGCCGTTTATGCAAATTAAATATACCTCATAATAGCTAATATTAATGTACTGCTTAGTTTGTGCCAGATACTGTTCTAAGTACTTTATATGCATTTTAATCCACTCAAACGCCCATTGAGATAGGTACTATTACTATGCTTATCCAGATAAAGATTCTGAAGCACAGATATGTGAACTAATCAGCCCCAAAGACACGTACCTATCATAAAGCTGGGGTATCATCCAAGCAGGTGGATCCAGCACCCACACTCAACCACTACACTTATCACCTCACAAAACAAACAACTGTATATATTCTTCATGGATATAAATTTATGCAAGAATATTTATTAAACTCATATGGGACAAGGACATATTAAACAAATGACAGTAACTGCTAATGTATGTAGACGTAGATGAGGTGAGAAGGGTGATGGTAATAGTAACCAGGGATGAAGGAGAAAAACAGTAATAAATTCTAGAGGACCAATGACAACAGCACTGATTTACTGTACATTAATCAGCACGGTCTCAGGCAGTGATTAACTCAACTCTGTATCCTATGTTGAAAGAAAACAAATAAAGATATTTTTAAAAGAAAGAAAAAGCTACGATACCAATTAAGAATAGGATATGTTGGCAACTAACATAACAGCTTCCCAGTAAGTTCAGAACAGCTATAATAGATTTACTTTCAAAACTGGGGCTAATTACTCTTTCTTTGCTTGAACTCCAGAGGAAATGGTTGTCTTTCTCAATAAAAGAAAAGGACATATGTGCACAAATGAATGGCTCACCCAGCCCATCAAAGATAAAACACATGCATCTTAGAGCTCTTCTTTCTCCTGTTTCATGTGAGGCTTTTAGGAAGCGCACATTCTGAGGCATGTATCACGCCACGTCATTTCAAAGACACTCAGCTTAAAGTGAGTCATTCCAACACCACTGAACAACATTCTTATAAACGGCAATGTAGCACTTAATTTTTTACTGTGTGGTCCACACTATTTCATACGTTAACAATTTTTTCCCAGAGTCTAACTTTATGTTACGTATGGATAGAGAACACAGCTTGCGGTATTTTGCATGTTCTCCATTCCATTACTTGGGAGTAGACCCCAAATTGGCTATTATTAAATACTTTTTAATTAAACAGAAAAATTAAATATTTAGGTAAAGTCTAAAATACACAGTTCAGAAGATTGCCACCACCCTGCTGTCAAATCTTAGCACGCGTGTGCGTGCGCACACCCACCCACACATACACACAATTGTAATGGAAAGTAAGATAGTTAATAGATGAAGATCAGGTTTAAAGACAAAGTGAAGACAAAATATAAAACATGAAACTTAAAAGACAAAGTAAGCAGGGTAGTAGGCAACTTGCTGAAAATGAGGGAGAAGAGACAAGCTGGATGTCTACCCCAATGCAGCAGGACGGTCAGTTGCCTTTCAGAGCACTGCATTCCAGAAACAAAACGGATAGGGAAGAGAAAGGGGAGACGCCATTGCTAGCTAAATGTACTCCCCTTAAAATAACAACTGTGTGTGTACACATACATATAAATACACATTCACATCATGTCCATCTGTTAAGCAGTAACTGAGTTGTACCTTTTAGGAAGCCAGAAGTTGCCTCATAGTTTGCTTGCGTAGAAAACTCCAGGTTTCTTTTCAATATATGATCCTATTGTCTCTATGATGGATCATAAGGCATCAGATTTTAGAATGTCTCTGTGGTTCTGAACATCGACTTTTGAGTCGCTGGATTAAAAAAAAAATAACCTTTTTGTCTATTGTCTACCCCTTCTATTGCCCAGAGTACCTGGCAAAGCAGCTCAAAAGCTCTGGGTAAAGGACCTTGGGGCATTTGAAGATGTGTAAAAAAGAGGGAAACACTTGGTTGGATTTCACCATTCTTCCACTTACCTTACAATGGCAACTGCAAAATTCTTACTGAATGGATTGAGCAGCTGTCTGGTTTGATTGTAGCTTCAGTGAATCTGTGCCCCTGACCTCTGTGGAAATGCTATTTTATTGCTATTTGCAGCAATGTTCTGCGGTAAATCACAACTTCTGTCCCTATGGCAACCACAAATACCTGAGATGTTACTGCCTCTTTTTTTGCCAGTAGAAAAACAGAGAAAAAAGTAATAAATCTGGCTAGTGGCCCTTTCTACGTTATTAACCTGTATCTTGCTCTGAAATGTGCATTTTCAATTAGGAATCCCTAAGCTGAACTCAATAGTTGCATGCACAAGCATGCCATTCCTTGAGCAGGTGCAAATGAGACAAATGTGTAAATTGTATGCCTGATTACCATCTCCTGGATATGAGCTGAAAAATATATGTCATGTATGTGTGGGACAGATAAAGGATATCCTGTGGCCAGGAGTAATTGTGGGCAATTCTAGGAAAAAATATTTACTCTTGCTGTGTTATCATTTCTCCTCTATATTTTTAGGTTCTGTTCATTAGATCACAACTTCGCTGAGGGTGATTTTTTGAGTGAATCACACAGGGACTTTTGTGAAGTCCTAAATTTCACAAGGACCTGTTGAATTAGAATGTGGGATGAAGGGCATAATCCACATTGTAAATAACTTTACATTTGATTCCCATGAAGGTTAAAATTTGAGAACCGTTCCAATAGGTAACCTTTGAAAGAAAGAATCTTGTATTACTCATCTTTGTATTCAAGGCATCCTGCATGATGCTGGTTAAGTCTTTAAAATACAGCCTGTTTTCATGATACTGATCAGCATGATATCATCACCCATCTCTCTTGAGAGTCCATGACACAGGCTGGTCTCTGTCTTCTCCTAGATTTATAGACTATACTCAAGGGAGGTTCAGGTGCACGTGAAATTAGATGGTATGGTGTTTCTCGGATTGATTCTAAATATAACTACACATTTCTAATTATCTGGTCTTTAATCTAATAACATGTGTTTGGGGCATTATAGTTCATATCCTAAATCCTTGTTGGATCTCAAGAGGAAGATCTCTTTCATCTTTGTCTTTATTTACTTCAGATGACTACTCTAAGATTATTGGAGGATGCCCATGAGACTAGCTTCATGGACTTAACAGAGATAATCCTGTTTGCAATGAGTACAGGATCTCTGGTCCACTTTTGTGGCTAAGTGGGAATACCCTGCCTTCACTGACACTGCCCCAGAAGTTTGCACAAGAGACACAACAGTCTGAAAAATGAAACCTGGGGCACACACTGACAAGTATATCCATTCAAAGAAAGGAATTAATTGATCCTGAATATTGGGCCCACGTATTGAAAAATCTCAGTGTATTTACTACTAAGGATGATTACTATTTTCTCTTTGGGTAAGCCAACAAAGGATCCAGGAGAACTTTCCTTGTCCTATACCATTTCAACATGTTTTTCTACACAGGAACATATAGTTTTCAGATAATGAAATTAATGAGATTCAAATTAGCACGTTATTTTTAGTGTCCTTTGTTTAAAAATGGAGAAGACACCGATGCATGTGTGTTAATATGTGGAGTCGGAGAGTGAAGGAGAAAAGAGACAGAAGAGAGAAGTGGGATGGCATTTTCCATGACCATAACCATCTCAGGATTTCTGGGACTTAAAGCCAGCAGGCAGACCACCAGGACCTCTTTGCATGATAGATTCTAAGGAAGAAACGGTGATGGAGATTTGAGGCCTGAAGGTAGATACCTAGATGTTAGGATTAAGATTTTTGAAAAATGAATAAAAGAAATAAGGACTTGCCACAATCCCTGGGAGACTGATGAGTATGAGAAGATTGGGAGGAAAATGGCAGACAATAACCTGTTGAGCTTGGAACAAGATTTTTGGAAAAAGAAAATATACAGGAGTGGAGTAGCTGCCACTTATTGGTATTAAACAGGGTCATTGCAGGAAGACCCAAGGTGAAAGAAAAGGGTAGGTAAGCTGAAGCTGAACATGGCAGTGTGTGGGGAAAGCAGGCAGTAATGTAGGAATACAAGGAGGGCCAGCTTAGGGTTGTAGGTAAGGCAACCTGAGGTTGCTGCGGTGGCCAAGAGGCAGAGCTTTGGTGCACAGCACAGCAGGCAAGGCAGCAGGAGCCAGACTGTTGAGGACAGTCACTAAGGAGCCATCTGCAAAGTCATTGCATCACCAGCACAACTGTAAGACTCTCTGGACCAAGAAATTTCAAGAAGCCCTATCTGGACTCTAAGAATACTCACTCCCAGACATTTAGAACTGACAGGCTTTGCACCTTCTAACTTTTCAGTGCACTGTCCTTCTGTTTCCCTTCTCTGAACAGCCCAACCACAGAATATTCCACCATAAAAGCTGGGCTTCCAATTTAGTGATGGTTGCTTTGCTTCCCTCGCTTCCTCTCTCTCCGCCATCTGCTTGTGCTGGTTCTTGGGCTTGATGCAGCCTGTGGCCTCAAGTCACACTGCCTTTTCTGCATTAGCTTCAGTCATCTTCAAGTGCAGGTTACTTGACCATCACTGTAGCCAAAGATTAAGGGTTGCTGATTTTACCACTGTAGTTTTTGACGAAAATACAGGGGTAAACTTGGATTTAGTGAGATTTGTCTTCATTGTCCCTTCCCTATAATCATATACTGTACAATTGACAAAAATGATGTCTTGCCCAGTATCACACCTCTAAAACAGAAATAGAGCTTTGTGGCATAATAGGAAATGTTATTTTATTATTTCCCCTTCTGTGCCAGCCGAGTTTGAAACAGCATGGCTGATCTATATTTGCACTTTGTTGCATTTACTTTGTCTTGCAAATTATCCAATTTTCCCTTCATTGTTGTCTCCTGTGGCCTTCAGAAACAGATGTTTCTTTTGAGCATCTGGCAGCTCTACTCCTGAAGTTTCAACTTAGAGGGACATGATTTTATCTAGCAGCTCAGGCACCGCACAGATATAGCCCGGGAGGATTGCATGTGCACAGAGCAACCGTGCACACACGCATGCACACACACACACACACTTACAAACCACAAGCCTGGAACTATAAATATGTACAAGTCACCCAACAGGATAAGAGAAACAATAAGGAAAAGTAGAGATTGTATTTCTCACAACATTTCTATTTTGAAAAGTGTTTGAATAATGGTTTTAGCTTAGGGTATTGTCTCCAGAACTAGACACTCCAAGGTCATGTGTGTTATGTTTGTCTAAGATGAGACTAATGTTCTATGCTTTGTGTGTAGTAACCTTTGTTATGGTCTTTAGCGTATTGTGATCCTTTGTTGTCCTGGCTGTCTGTTGGCCTGATAACTTCTGGACAGTTTACAGTAATGCCAGGATCTTTTCCGAGGTATAGATTTTAATGGCCATTATCCTGAGTGTACTTTGAAATAGTTTCCCTCCCTCAATGTCATTGCTAGTATTCCTTTGCAGAAACATTAGTTACAGTTTTGTTGACCCCGAGGTATGTGCTTTTAATTCATATACAATACTTCTTTTCATGGGCTATTTTATAACACAGAATATTACTCACATGTAATGGTACTTTTTTCTGTAATAGTTAACATTTTAACAAAATTTTAGGGACTGCTAGTAGCAAATATGGATTTCCCACATTTTAATTCCAGAAAATATCTCCCTATATATTAATTCCATAAATATGGAATTAAAATATCAGAAAGGATTTCATACCACTTGCAGACTTGAAGTTTTTCTGTGCATTTTATCCCTCATATTCTTTATTACTTATCTATCTATCTATTTATTTAGAGACAGAATTGTATCCTCTCGCCCAGGCTGAAGCACAGCGGTATGACCTCACCTCACTGCAACCTCCACCTCCTGGGTTCAAGTGATTCTCGCCTCAGCCTCCCAAGTACCTGGTATTACAGGTGTGTGCCACCCCACCCAGCTCATTTTTGTATTTTCAGTAGAGACAGGGTTTCACCAGGTTAGCCAGACTGGTCTCAAACTCTTGACCTCCCAAAGTGCTGGGATTACAGGCTAGAGTCACCATGCCTGGCTTCCCTCAGTTTATTAAAGTATGTGACTTCACTGTGGCCAATATTCTTTACTAGCAGTACTTGCTTAATTTAGAGACTTTGCTTTGAGGCTTCTGCCCAGAAAGCAGCTGTATTTCCCGACCTCTCTTGCATCTAAGTAGAGCTAAGCAGCTCGGTTATGGAAAAGATATACCCCACTTTCAAATATGACCCACAGAAATCTTCTATGTGATCCTCAATTTTCTGTCTTCTCTCAACTTTCACAATGCCCAATGTGACTTTGAAAGTCTCGTGTTGAAAGTGAAGATCTCCATCAGTCTCAGTCTTTCAATGCCTGTGTGGAGTATTTCTCTCAATGATTGATTAGATTTTACATGAACAAGACACAAGCATATGTTTGCTCCTTTTCTTTGTCTATAAATGTTAAGCTTAAAAATCTGACATAGTTTTGTGTTTTTATGTGTTTTTTAATCTCTCTAGGATTCAATCATATTTGAAATCTTTTTATAAAAGATTTGCATGCATTGTTACAGAGATACATTGATTACATGAGGGTCATTGTCAAACAACTTGACAAATCCTCAGGTACTTATTTCTTGTGATTTATTTCGGGCATGGGAATATAGCTCTCTCCATCTCTGGAGTGTAAAGAATCTTTACGCAATGGGAAAAAAAGACAGTTCTTCAGTTGTGTGGAAGATTTCTTAGTTGTTAAGCCAAAGTTACCAAGTACTACTACTCTGGACCATTTTTACCCAGGGTCACAGGATTTGTTTTAACTGTCTTAAAATACCAAAATCATGTTGTAATTAAACAGATGTTCATCACTTCTTGGCCTTTTGGCTAAGATCAAGTAAAAAACATGTTCAGAAGTGGAGGCAAGTACATGTGCATGTGAACATACACATACATACACACTATCTCTTTCTGCCATTATGCATTTTTACCTACAGCCACACCAGTAAGACATACACTATCTCATCCTCTTACAGCTAGTTGTTCCTCAACATTTATTACAATGTTAACTGTTGGGGCAAATTATGTATTGTTTTCAGGAAGTGTATTTTTAAATAACCCCATTACAGTGTAATAGACTGATTAAAAGCATGACGCTTGGAATTTGTTGCCGCCACTTACTGCGTGACCTTGGCCAAATTATTTAATCTCTTGGAGCCTCAGATTTCTTTTGCTGCAAACCAGAATAACTTAATCATTGGATTACTGTGAGGATTAAACAATACCTCCAAAGTGTCCCCCAGAATTCTCAGTACTATAGGAAGCATTTAACAGATGTGGTTATTATCACCCAAATGGTTTGACTTTCATAACTCTAAGTGTAATACCACACACGCCACAGAAGACAAATCCAATACTGGTTTTTCATAGGTGAAACCAAAAAGTCTATCAAGAAAAGAAAATTACCTTTTCAAAAATAGAAGCAGTGCCCAAAGAAAGTGCAGGGGATCTCCCTAGAAATGTGTGATACCATTACAAAGTCGATGATCTACTTTGAAGTATTTCAGCATCATCAGTGCAGTACTGTTTGTGCTGGTTAAAGGTTAGAGGCAGCCAACTGGCCTTGTACCTAAATGGGCATATTATTCCAGGGGCAGTTCCTACAAGTCATTCTGTTGGCCAATCTATGCAACTAGAATAACTTTATTTTCTTCTCATGAGAACCCATTTCTAATATTCATCACACTCAATAATGTTACTGGTTCTATCAGTGACACTCAAAGACACATCGCTAGCACGCCAGAAATCAAAACGAATTTTCATTGACAGAACCAGTGATGTTATTGAGTGTGATGAATATTAGAAATGGGTTCTCATGAGAAGAAAATAAAGTTATTCTAGTTGTACAGATTGGTGAAAATTAGAGACACTCTCTACCCCTGCAAGAAAAGGGTATAGGAATCCACCCAGGCTTATACCTTTCACTCTAGGGATAAAGTCCATAGCTTGATCCCTAATCAGTTCCATGTCTAGTCATTGGTTTAGGAGAATTCTGACTATAGAATGCCTACTACACAGGGACACACAATCTTTCTTCAGAAGTTTTGCTGGCCTGCCTGAGTGAAATTTTCAAACAGGAGGAGAAAGCTGGAATTTTATTGAGGCTAGAGATAAAAATATGACGTAGAAAATGTGTTGAGCATTCTTTGCTAATGAATATTTATCTAACAAATGTGTCTCTGTGTAGAAAAGTTTCACTGCAGACTTGCTTTTATAACTTGATAGCAAGGTTATCAGAAGTAGCCAGCTGGATATCAGAACCACACAGCTATGCATGAACAAATTGGCTACATCAGTTCACAACACACTTTCTGCCATCTTCCTTTAATTATCTTCCACAGCCAAGGACTTTTGCAATAATCACGGAACATCCTATTTAGTTGTCCATTTACCAGACTGAAGCCTATCAAGCAACACAGTCTAGTGTTTCAGAGTTCAAGCCCTGCCACTTACTAGACATAATTGGCAAAGTATTTAACCCTCCTTTGCCTGAGTTTCTACACTGGAGAAATGGTCTAATAAAAGTGACTCCCTAGATAGATTGTAATGATAATTAAATAAAACGATATCTGTAAAGAACTCATAACCATTTCTGCCACATCACAGTAAGGCTAGCGATTATGATTCCCAAATTCTCTACCAGACTTAGTTTGGAGAGGTCACAGTATTGGTTAGCACCTCTGATTATTGTTCAATGAAGGCTACTTTTCATGGCAATCACGTGACAATTTTATTTGTGTCTGAAAACCCCTGGAAAGGATTCCGTTTGAGCTCTGCCATCATGACCCTTCATGGAGTTCATCATTTGGATGCACCTGTGGCTCTATCTGGTGTATGTCATCTGCATGCTGGAAGTTGCAGAAGGTGGAATTTCCCCAGTTTCTTCCTTGGTACACACAGGCCAAGTCACTCCCTTATTCTATAATCACCTTTTCATTCTGAAGTGCCCCTTTTGCACTATAATCACACAATGCTTTCACTTCCATAGCCTAGCAGACTTCTTGCTTTTGAGGATAGCAAGGTGAAAGGAGAAAGAGAAAGATGTCTCACTAGAGCACCGTTTTTTTTTTCTACCTATGCCTAACAGCCACAGCTTAGGCTACAGGAGCAGTAGGAAAAGAGTAGAGAGGGGAGGAGAGAAGTGAAAGGTAGCACGGAGTGCACTGAAATCAATCAGCACAGTTCTTCTGCCCCCTTGGACTGCATTTCCATGAATCAGTACACTGTTCTCTTTCCTTTTGAGGAGTCTGATTTTGTTGTTGTAACTTCAGTGTTTTAGATAGCTGTGTTTTGACATATATAGCTTTAGCAGGCAATCTTTTGGAGCTAAATATTTATTACAGACTTCCAAAACAGTGTTTCTCCCTTTATTAAAACTTAAAGTAATTCACATTCATAGAAAAAATTCTAACAACACAGGAAATCAATAGAGTGAGTGTAAGCAATCACCAAGCAAAGCACCTATTTGTTCAGGGCTTTTTCTTCATTTATTTGACTGGGAAAGAGAAACTAATATTTATTGTGCTTCAGGTGTATGCTGGACATGGATAAGTCTCATGATATTTTCTTGAGATGGGTATTAACACAATCCCTTTTGTTGATGTCAATATTGAATTCTGGAGGTTAATGTGGACAGAAACACAAGCCATAAGTGACAAAGATTTCATTTGACCTTCAAACCTATATGCCTACCAGTGTACCACACTGCTTTCAACACCGTTTTTAAGTGAAATAATCCAAGTAGAGAAAGAAAAATACTGTACATTTTTACTTATATGTGGAATCTAAAACAATCAGGCTCGAAGAAGCAGAGAGTCAAATGATGTTAAAGGATGGAGGGTAGGAGGGGTGGGGAGATGATGGTCAAAGAGAAAAAAACCTCACTTAGGAAATAAAGTTTATTTTTAAATTTATTACACAGCATGGTGAATATAGTTAATAATATTAGATTTCAAAATTATAAAGAGTAAGTTTCAAATCTTCTCACCACAAAAAAGTATTTATGTTCTTTAGCTTGATTTAACTATTTCACAGTGTCTTCATAAATCATAACATCGCTATATACCTCATAAATATATACAATTATAAATTGTCAATCTACAGTAAAAAGTTTTTAAAAGACGACCTTCACTAGTATCTGCATTCAGAAACGTTTCTTTTTCTAATGTTGACTAACCCTTCTATGGTTTTTAAAATTTTCTCCTCTCCCAATAAAATTGATGGTGAGTCTGAAAAAATGAACCACTCATCTTGGCTTCTGGCTCGGGTACTTTCCCCATCTAAACAACAGTCTGAGACATTTTCTAAAACCGATGCTCAAGGTAGCAGTAATGTGTCCCAACCACAAGTCTCATGCTGTAGCCCCTCCCAAGATGTACAAAAGCAAAGCCTACAAACCCATGGAAAAAGACAAGTGTTCTAAAAATACATCATCAGCTCAAAGAGTGAGAGCTGTTTTTCAGGTAGTGCTAAAATGGGCTATTGAAAGTATTTGTTAGAAATGTCAGACTTTGAAAATACAGTGACAAAAATGCAGATTTGAAGTTTGCCAGAGAGAACTGGATTTAGAAGGGTATGGAAATTATTAGGTAGATATGTTTTAAGTGGCCAGTTTTTTATACAACTGCTTTGACAGTGATTTGTGCATAAGCTTCTGAAGTAGTTAACCAAAAGTCCTTATAGATATTTTTAATACAATGAACCCTTCAAGCTCTGACTTGTCAGAACTGGGAGAAACAGCAGGGTGCATTGATTTGAAGCAGCTCTAGAATAATACAAAAATGTCTGGGCTTGCATTGAATAGCTGTAGAGCTGATTTAAGTCTTTTCGAAACTTTTAATTATTTTATTCTTGTGTATATAAATCTGCTAAAAATCAAATCATAATCACATATATTTAAATTAAACCATACAAAAATCAAACAACATAGAAAAATACAAAGAAGAAGGTAAAATTCACCTGAAAACTCACTATGAAGAGACAGCTAAAACACTGTTGACATTTTGACAAATATAAATGCAAGCTTTTTCTTTTGGAATTTCCTAATTCCTCCATTTTCTGCTATTGTACTCATTCATTAATTCATTCCAGAAACACTTATTTGGTATTTACTTGAAGCTACTGTCCCAAGTGCTGAAAAGATAACAACCTCATAATAGTCTAAAGAAAAGACTATGAAATAGACAGATACAAATCTGCATGTAAGCTGGAATAATGGTTGCCTTCTGCATCTTTGCATCTTCATTGTCTGGGTAGGGGAGCAATATGCTAAGCAGATATTTGCTGAATGATGGATGACTTTTTCAATCAGTAGGTGAATACAATGTGCTAAATGCAAATAGAAGTACTTCACAGAAGCACATAAATATGACCAATAGAAATTTTCAGAGGTCATGTCCAAACTGCATTGGAGGCCCAGGTAAGAACTAATCTAGAAGCTGGACTAGCATGTGCAAAGGCCAGATTGAAAAGGGTATGGTACATGGAGGGAAATGCAAGAAATTCAATTTGAATGATTCAAATTGAAATGAAAATTGTGGCAAAGTCTTGATAGTCTTGATAGGTCATCTATTCCAGCCAGATCATAAGGCTGCAGTTTATCTTCAGGCCAAGAGGAAGCCAAAAAGGCTTTGATGATTAGAAGAATGGCATGATTTCCATCTCGAGTCTACACTGTACAGTACAGGCTCCTATTCTCCTGTAACTTAGTCTGTCAAACTTTTTGAAAAAATTAAATTGTGTTTCAATTTAGTGAAGACAGGCTAAATTATTTTGATCAACATCTCTGCTTAAAATAAATTGGATTAGATTTAATTACATTTTTAAAATTAAATTCTTATTGACAAATAATAGTTGCTACATTTATAAGGTACAATGTAATGTTTTAATCTATGTATACATTTTAGAAAGGTTAAATCAAGTTAACATATCCATTACCTTATCCTTTATCAATCTATTTGTTGTGGTGAGAATGTTAAAAATTCATTTTTTAAGCAATTTTAAAATATACAAAAAATTATTAACTGTGGCCATCATGCAGTGCAATACGTCACTGAAACTTATTTTTCCAGTCTAACTGTAACTGAAACTTTGTACCTTTTGATTGTCATCTCCCCTTTCCCCATCCTTTCCTTCTTACTTTCAACCTCTGGTAACCACCATTCTACCCTCTGTTTCTATTAGATCAACTCTTTTAGATTTCACATATAAGTGAGATCATGTTGTATTTGTCTTTTTATGCCTGGCTTATTTCACTTAGCATAATGCCCTCCAGGCTCATCCAAAGTGTTGCAATGAAAGATATAATATGCTTAAACACATCAGGATTAGATATGACAGTTGCTCGTGAGGTTCCAGAGAAAGCCATCCATGGAAAAGTGGTATGACAGTCATTGGGAAAGTGCTCACTGGAATGCCAGAGAAAGCTGCCCATGAGATGATGCCATTCCATGAAGCTACACAAAGGGACATTAGGCAAAGCTATTCATGATACTTTCTAAAAAGACACTAGTAGTGTTCCAGGGGAAGCTGACCATGGGGAAGTCCTAGTTTCTGCTGGCCACTGGGCTGTGCTGAAGCTAGGTGCTACCAGAGTCAAATGTATTTCAGAAACCCAGAAGAAACCCTCCTAGAAAAACACACCATCATCAAAAAAAAAGAAACTTGTTCTTCCTCCTGTATCCCTCCAGCACTCTACTGACAGTTTGATATCATGCCACCGGGCAAAAGAAAACTATTTACAGGTTCCAGATCTATTATTGCAGAGATGGCAATGAAGGGTGTTTGGGAAGAGGCACTAAATCAATAACTGCAACAGAGAGTTAAAAATAAATAAATAAAAGCTAGGGAATTAAAAGCCACTTGGAGGTGATATTGCAACAAGGTCATTTTTACCAGCCTGTGATTTTTTTTTAAACTTCACAAAGTAAAAAGAAAAGAAAGAAAAAAGCAAAATCCAAGGTTTTCATAAGCCAAGAAGTCTACAGGAGACCTTCACTGTATGTACTGGACCCAAGTTACAATATCAATACAGAGGTAAACCTAAAGAGCCCTTGCATGAAAATTGAAGCCCAGGCTTTATTTGTCTGGGCCTTTCAAGAAACATTTCTATCTCTAACCTTAGTTTAAGATAATCCCTGATTGGTTAGACACTGACTTGCAAAGAAACTAATCATGTATTTGAAGCTTCTTAAGGCTCCAATTTTGTTACCCCCTTGTGACACTGTCAAAGGTTCTGTTGAATCCTTGGTCCCCCAGCAATTAACTTTATCACGAGCCTAGAGAAGTCTCATCTTTTAGCCCATGGCAAGATCTAAAAGTGGACACAAAGAAAACTATATACGTACACCTAACCCAAAAAACTCTCTCCCCTTGAAATTTCACTCCACCAAATTCATAAACATAGAGTAAAACATGAACCTAATGAGGAGGGAAAAGCAAAGTATAAAAAAGAATCAAATAGAGCCAAATTTATCTCCTACAGATGAAAAATGCAACATCTAAACCAATAAACTCTTGAAATGGGACTAACAACAAACCAGACACTGGTGAAAAAAAAGATCAGAGAACGTGACCATATAGCATTAAGAACTGTTCAAAATGAAGCAAACAGAGAAAAAAATAAAAGAAAAAGTGAACAGAACACCAGTGACCTTCGGAATAATATAATCTTACTTAAAATTAAAGTCTCAGAAGAAGATGACAAGGTAGAAGATGGAGAAATATTTGAGGTAATAATAGTGAGAAATACTCAAAGTTTGATGAAAACTATAAACACAAAGCTCCAAAAAGCTCAAAGAACCCCAAGCAGAATAAAGATATGAAAATGCCAAAATAAACTATAATTTAAAAATTATCTCAAAGATAAAGATGACCTAAATATGTAAGAGAGATACTATGTTCATGAATAAGACGGTTTAATATTGTTAATATGGTCAATTATCCCCAAATTAATCTAGAGATTCAATGTAGTGTCAACCAAAGTCTCAATGTATTTTAGAAGTCAATAAACTGATTTTAAAATTTTCGTGGAAATGAAAATCATCTAGAATAGTCAAGAGAATTTTGAGAAAGAAGTTTAAAGTTGGAAAACTTAAATTTTGTAATTTCAAGACTTACTATAAAGTTGGTAAAACAATGTTATAGTGGTATAAAATAGACCTATATGAGAAATAATAGAAAATGCTAAAATAGACACATTATGATAAATAATGTGTCTTTTGACAAAGGTGCCAAGCCAGTCCAATGGAGAAATAATCTTTTCAACAAAAAGTTCTATAACAATTGACTATCTGTAGATGTAAAAAATATGAACCTTTTACTCACAACATACAGAAAACAACTCAAAACCGATTATAAATCTAAATGTAAGAGCTAAACTATAAAACATCTAGAAGAAACTATCTTCATATAGTAGTAAGTTTTAGTAACACTGGTTTTGGGAAAGATTTCTTCAAAACAACATACACACACAAAAGCAGGAACTATCAAGGAAAACTCAAGAAATTAGGTTTCATCAAAATTAAAATCTTTATTCTTCAAAAGACACTTATTAAAAGGAGACAAGTAACTAACTTAGAGAAAAATATTTTCAAAATATGTATCTCTGACCAGAATTTGTAGAGGACACTTACAACTCAATAAAACTTAGAACGACATCAAAAATATGCAAAAGATGTTGACATTCCACCAAACACGTGAAAAGATGATCAATACAATTAATAATTAGGGAAATGCAAACTTAAAGTACAATACAATATCACTATATAACTGCTAGAATGAATGAAGCCAGACAGCAAAGAGTAAGTATCCATTGATTCTATTTATATGCAATTCTAGAAAATGCTAACTAATCAGTAATGACCGGAAGATCAGTGATCGCCTGGAGAAACGTGTGTGACGAGAATGAAACAAAGGCAGGGAGCAACCCAAAAAAGGAAATACAAAGAGGCAAGAGGAGACTGTTGGCATGATGGATATGTACATTATCTTAATCATGGTGATGGTTTCATGAGTATGTATATGTAAAAATGTACCAAAATGTGCTCTTTAAATATGTGCGGTTTACTGTGTTTCAATAATATATTTAAACAGCTGTAAAAACAGATAAAACTTATTTTCAATAGAAATGCACACAAAAATAGTAAAACTACAAAACAGAGCAAATAAATGATGACACTCAAAAGTCAGGGTAGTGGCTGCCTTGAGTGGGGTTAAGGGAGAGAACGGTTGGTGATCGGGAAGGAGTACATTGCTTACAAGAGACCAGTTTAACCTGGGGTGGTGATCTGTGGGAGTTTGCTTTGTATGTTGTGGGGGTGAGGCACTTTTCTGTATCTTCATTACATTTCATATATGCACACAAAGTGAAGAGTAAATAGAAGTGGATTAGGAAGGACAAAGAAAGGGAAGAAGGACAAAGAAAGGGAAGAAGGAAAGGAAGGAGGAGAATCAAAAGAAAGAAAGAGGATAGTGAAGTGGAAAGATCACCCAATTAAGTACCTGTAGATCTGAGTTGCAGTTGTGTTTCTGCCCATGAGTCAATGGGATATAGGAAAAGTCAATCTCTTTGTGCCTCATTAATTTCTCCTAGGTTTATTAGATGCTGCAGAAAGAGTCTGAAATAGTTGATTCCTAACAGCTCCTCCATCACTTTGAATCTTTAAGATCAATCCCTCAGCAAATAACTGCTAATGGGCTAATGCTACTACTCAGATCAGAAGCAAAAACCCTTAAAAATCCAAAGGAGTATGTTCTGATATCAAAGCTTGTCACCAGGTAAAGGCAAGGGCACCTTCATTCATACTGTGTAAGAGAAGAGCAACTTTATGAGCTTGTCACTCTGTTCTTTCTTTAGGGCTGCAGTTGAAAGAGCACTGCAATTAGGGTAGAACTTTTTGAGATCAAGTAGCAGCTTCCCTTCTCATGGGTTATATCTCAGTTTCTTCATTTTCAAAGCAAGAATAATAACAGTTAACACTTTTATAGTGTGTATGATGTGTTAGGCACTGTTCTAAGCTTTTCACATATGTGTATTTTCTCATTTAACTCTCACAATGCTGAAGAAGATACTATTACCATCCCCATTTTATGGGATAGGGAGGGAAGGAAGGCTGATAACAATGGTATGAGATTATTGTGAGCATCATCACATAAAAAAATGTATGTAAAATTTCTTCTTATACTTAAAACTATATCTATATATATAGTACTTTACCAATATACTAATATCAAGACAACAAGAAGACAAGACACAGAAAATGTTTGCAAAAGACACATCTGTTAAGGGACTGTTGTCTAAAATATACAAAGAATGCTTAAAACTCAACAAGAAAGAAAACATGTGGGGATCGCTCCCGTTCGCGGTACTTAGCTGTACCGCGGCCATGTTGAGCTTGAGCCCATACATGTTTCACCTCTCCCCTGGAGGCTGTTGAGCTGAGGGAAAGGGTGAAGTGTTGATGCATGACTTCTGCAGAATATTTTGGCTACAGACACGAAGAACAGGACGTGCCATGGCGGTTTCATGAGTCATTGTGCAGGCCTGACATGGTACGGGCCTGATATGGTGTGTTTCTTAATTCCTGTTTCTGTAAACGTTTTATGGCTCTGTTTACCCCAAGCGGGCCTGAGATGGTGTGTTTCTTAATTCCTGTTTCTGTAAACGTTTTATGGCTCTGTTTACCCCAAGCGGGCCTGATATGGTGTGTTTCTTAATTCCTGTTTCTGTAAACATTTTATGGCTCTGTTTACCCCAAGCGGGCCTGATTGTTTCTTGATTCCTGTTTCTGTAAACGTTTTATGGCTC
>CAUYLG010037271.1:0-10934 GCA_963573385.1 Cacajao melanocephalus | reverse complement strand
CCAGCGGAGCCGGACTCAAAGGGCACCCCGTCCCGTATACTCCGCGCTGAGAAACGCCGTGTAGGGGCGCTGGCAAAATAGCCGCGCCGGCCAAAAAAGTCGCGCTGGCGACCCGTGTGGCTCCTCCGCCGGGAATCTCCCAGTCTGTGGGCAACAAAAATTCGTCTGAAAGTGCGGTGTCCACTCGCTGTCTGCGCTTTCACTGGGAGCTACAATACTGAGCTGTTGTTAATCGGCCATCTTGGATCTCTCTCTAAATATTACAATTAAAAGGCATTTTTCATCTGACTACTGGTATGGAAGACAATGTCAATCATCTTTCCTTGGGTTAAAGAAATATATTTTTCTTCCATATCCAGGTGCAGTGAGTGATACCATGGAATGACAGTCTCTTATTTTTTCTAATATATCTTCCTATCAGTATATGTCAAGAATCTTTGATTATTTTATATATATAACTCATCAAATATCTATATACCCCTTTCTATTAGTGAAGTGTTAACAAAAATTAATTAATTATATATATATACACACAAACATATATATATATATATATATATATATATATATATATATATGTAGAGAGAGAGAAAGAGTCAACTATGCAACTATGCCCTAGTCTTCTGTCAGGCAAGTTAATTCACTGAATAATGTAAAAGTGATAATATAAAATATAATAAGACTGAAGATTTATGATACTCATAATGCTGTATCCCTATCCATGACCATGACAGACATTCTTAATCAATGTGATACACTTCCTATAGATCTCATGCATGATCATCGAATTTTTTTTCAACTGAGTGTTCCAGAAAGCTTCCATCAAACTGCTAGAAATGGTAATGCATATATAACCTATATTATATCTTTGTACCATATGAAATTATTCTACCTGAGTGATATTCAACTCTTGTGTGTATTGCTGGAGCACAGTGGTAAGATGCATATGACATTATTTGTACTCCCTGGACTTCACCACCTTATGCCTCTGCAATCCTTCTTAGTGCATGTTTCCTTAATGTTGTTGTTGTCAATGCCTACCAGTGTTTTCTTTGGCTGTTTCTATTTCTCATTCTTAAACTAGGAGAAGCAGAAATGAAAACAATAACCTACCCAATAAAGTGAAAGTTTAAGTCTGCATATTTCTGAAAATAGTGAAAATTATACGTGAATACGATGCATTGAAAAGACTAAGGCATGCGGAGGCAGAAGATAAGGATCACTTACCCCTATTTCTTCACCTAATACCAGCTGTTTAACCTTGGTTTAACTACTCATTCATTTATCCATCTATTCTGAAGCAATCACTATGTCTCAGGCACTCTTCAAAGGTATGGTTGACTCATCTGATAAGTGAGGAGAATACACTTCTTTTCAGCTTAAGATGTAGATAGGATTAAGACCATTAGTTCTGATTGATTGTCTTTTGGGGTTGGTGAGGGATGTTTTGCACTGGTATAGAACCAGTAAATTAAATCAACTAGGTAATTAGTTTCCATTTTACTCCTAGGCATATTTTCTAGAAATTACCCAAGAAAGCATTTTGACCATTATAACATCAAGTTCCTACTTTTTTTCTTTCTTCTTTCAACTTCCTCTCTCCCATTTCGATTCATTTCTCTTCTCTTGCCATAATATTGACCACATTTCTGAAACATTAAGTCCTCTCCAATTTTTTTCTCATTTTGCCCCTGCCTGTATTTTCTAAATTATTCATCATCTTTATTCTTTGAATTATTAAATTCTATTAGCTAGTTAGTTTTGTATTGGATTATATTATACCTTTCAGACTGTTGATTATCTGGAGAAAGCAAACAAAGAAATTATATGTAGCCCACAAGGCAAATGTCAATAAATTAATGGCTAAAAAAATAAAACTACCCTATAACCTCTTGTCAAACACAATATCAAATATTAGTTATAGAAATTCCATAATTAACGAAATATGACATTTTAGAATATGTGAGATATAATAGAAAAAGTGGTTGTGCTTTCTTAAATATGAAAAAAATAAAATGAATTTAAAAATTTAGTAAAATAAAATAAAAAAGTAATAGAAACTGTAGACTTAAAAAATTTGAAGGAGAAAGTAAACTGAGAAATAGTAACTAATTCTTACTAAAGAATATATCATCTCCTCAGTCTTCTTCATTTCTACTCATTATACTACACAGGGCAAAAAAATCAAAGGGATGTAACTTGCTATATATAGTTCTCAAAATGGGAAACAATATATATACAAAAGGATTAAAACTTTGAAATATACACAATTAGTTTTTACTCTCTTAATTTTATAATTTAACTCATCTCTGCTTATCTCTGTTTGTTATCTATTAAGTGTTTTCAGTGACAAAAATATTCATTTTCTCTAATATGTACTGCTTATGTCTTATCTTTATTTACCACATATGACAAAGAAATAAAGACCATACAAAACAACAACACTCTGTTCCCATTATTTTTTTTACTGGATCTGTTCTCATGAGCTCTTCATCTCTTCTAGCAGCCATGTCCTGTCTTTAATGGTCAGGTTAGAATTCAGAACCAGGTCAGAAATCAGGATTCTGGTCAATAGCTGGATACACACAATCCCCCAACTCCAGCAGGTTCAGTTAGAAGAACTCACCACCTGTTGTCCGGCCAATTCTACAGTTGTCCTCTATGGGAAGGGGAGTGCCTGGGTCAGAAAATAAAGCATTAAAAAAACCACATGTTATATTTTGATTTAAAAAAATATAAATCACCAGAAAGAGGATAGATAATAGAAACAAATTTTCTAAATTTAATTGTATGAGCCTAGCTTTTATTTAATCCTCTTCTCTATCTACACTAATTAGAACAATTTTAGTTGATGTTTATAATAGCAAATAATTTCTACTACAAATTGCAAATCTAAGAAAGCACAAAAGTAATCACAATATTTCAAATTTCTAATCCTTTCTGCATATTTGTCATTTCCCATCTTGAAAACTACAAGTTATGCCCCTTTGTATTCTCAGTACTAAGATAGAAATAAAAAGAGCAGAAATGAAGCCAACTGAGAATACTGGCAGGTTAAGTGCCCAGCACATGGGTTAATACTCGAGTCCCAGAAAGGCCAAAATACAAAACCCATCAATAACTTCAGACCCTAGGTAGCCATGGAGAAAGGGGTGGGAGCATCTACTTCCCTCTTGCAATCTTTAAAGTGGCATTTTTATCGTTTTTTGTTTGTTTTTGTTTTATTGACAACAGTTGTTAGGATAAGGATTGAAAGATATTGGAAGAAGCAGCAAGGAAAGAAGGATCAGCATGTTCAGCAGTTGATGGAACTGTCAGTGGTCAAACCAAGGAGTATCTAGCTGGTAGACAAAGAGAAGTGGTTGTTTTGTTGCTTGCCTCCCAAACCAAAACATTTTGGAATAGCCTGAGGCTTTATCCTAACCTTGTTAGAGCCAAGCAATTTCTGACACTAAATCTAAGTAAAGTCCAACCTGGGAGTCAGAGCTTAGTTGGATATTAGAAATTAGAGCTAAGACAGAAAAAAAATAAAGAGAGAAACTAATGGAAATGGGAAAATATGTAGGAGTTATGAAAGTATTTGCAAATACAAAATCAGTTATGTGAGGATATTTATTAAAGACTTTTGGCCCAATAAATTCTGCTTAGTAGGCTTGGGGCATCATCTGGCACTACAATATCCAAAAAATATATAATGTCAATTAACAAATTGGATTGTTGATTGACATTATTATTCAAAAATAGGAAACAGCCAGGTGTGGTGGCTCAAGCTTGTAATCTCAGCACTTTGGGAGGCAGAGGCAGGCAGATCATTTGAGGCCAGGAGTTTGAGACCAGCCTGGCCAACATAGTGAAACCCACATATACTAAAAATACAAAAAATTAGCCCGGTGTGGTGGCACATGCCTGTAATCTCAGCTACTCGGGAGGCTGAGGCACAATAATCGCTTGAACCCAGGAGGAGGAGTTTGCGGTGAGCCTTGATGGTGCCACTGAACTCTAACCTGGGCAATAGAGCAAAATTCTGTCTCAAAAAAAAAAACAAAACAAAAAAAAGGAAATTATTTTTCCTTAACTTTACAATTTTATTATGTACAATTAGATATAAAAGAATGTAGGCTGGAGGGATGCAGTGGCTCATGCCTGTAATCCCAGCACTTTGAGAGGCCGAGGTGGGCAGATCACCTGAGATCAGGAGTTCGAGACCAGCCTGACCAACATAGAGAAACCCCGTCTCTACCAAAAATACCAAAAATTAGCTGGGCATGGTGGTGCATGCCTGTAATCCCAGATACTCAGGAGGTTGGGGCAGGAGAATCCTTGAACCTGGGAAGTGGAGGTTGCAGTGAGCCAAGATCATGCCACAGCACTCCAGCCTGGGCAACAAGAGCAAAACTCTGTCTCAAGAAAAAAAAATGTAGGCAACATGAGAGTTATAAAGTATTGTATAAAACAATCACTTGTGAACACACTCCACATAAGACATAGAAAAGTCCAATACTGTTAAGTATGCTAATATGAACCTTCACTATTAAATCTCTTGACTTTCTCCAAACTAGCATAACTAACCAAGATTCTGAATATATTTCTCTATTTTTGTATTTTACTGTTTTGTCACATGTATAGACTAATGAAGCCCTTGTTTTGAACTTTATAAAAATTATACATTGTATGTAGTTTTCCAGAAGTTGATGTTCATTCACATTATATTTTTAAGTTTATCCTTATTATTGAGAGTAGCTGTAGTCTACTTTTACTATTGCATAATATACCATTGTGTGACTAGTTCACAACTTATTTCTCTATTTTCTTTATGAACATTGAGTTAATTTCTTTTTTTTCATTTCATATAAACAAAGGGACTGTGGAGATGAATGGAACCTTCTAAGAAAATTCAGAAGTCTTCCAGTTTGACCTCCCAATTGATACAAAAATTCCTCTAACAGCATGCTGCAGATGGCCTTCCAACATCTTCAAAAACACCCTATAATGATGTTCAATTTGAATCCTAGAACCATATTTGAAGGATACTTTTAGAAAATATTTGAGTCATGTTACTTTTCCTGGTAAATTTATTGATGTAATCCAATTTTCCAAAATAAGTGAAAACATAACTGAACATTTGCCTGAACCTTTGATACTACAATAATGATACCATATAGATATTGTGCCAACACAGTATATGATTTAAGAAACAGAGCACAACTGCATCTCATTTAAAAATTGGAAGATGCATTCACAATTCTTAAAGTTATGTTTCAAATCCATCAGCATATAAACAGTACACTTGGGACCCAAAAAAGCTTTAAGCTTAACCCTTCTTAGAGAATACTACAGTAAGACCATGAGAAATATCCATTTTGATAATCTTTAATTTAGAAATGCCTTGATACATTTTGTATTAGACAAGAAGGAATATAAATTTCTAATTAGGAATGCATCTGTTTATTTAATATTCTACATGAATGGGAACTGTGGAATTACATCTGGTGCTTCCAATGCCTGTATAATAATCAATGTATCCTGACTCTAAAGAAAAGCAGAAGTGAAATTGAAAGTACAGACTAAAAGGTATAATATGATCCATCTACTATCAGCTAAAAATCTTAGACTTGCTACCCTTCTGAAAATGGCATGTTTGAAGAGCACTGTAGAATATGTGTGACGTGCAACTGAATTCCATCTGCTTGCCCATATTTGTTAGCCTCCTTGCAGTTCAACACTAGCATGTTACTAGCTTTAGCTGGTGAAACAAGATCATTTCCAGAGTGAGAATGCAAAAATTCCACTCACGATTCTCCTTTATCTCTTTCCCAACTACCAAGGACGCTGCATGTTTCAGAGGGTGCTGCTATAAAATGGTGGAGACGCTATCATCCAGGAATACGGACTGAAACCATGCAGACTAGAGTTCAGTCTGTGTGAGCATATGATAAGAAAATGAGGTTTAAGACTAATTTGTTATAATAGAAAAATCTAGCCTGTTCTGATTAACATTGAGAAATTGCTAGATCCAATATTATTATATTTAATAACTTAAAAAATCAAAATTTTCAAAATTTGTGATGTAGTCCATAATGAGAAAAATATTTAAATTTTTGCCTTTAATTCTGTTTTTCAAGGTGGATGTAACTCTACAATAAATGAAGGGACTGAATTCTAATTTATAAGCTTTACTTCCACCAGCACTTAGATACTCACTTAGCTTGTTATAGTCAGTAAAATAGATACAACAATTATTATTTAAGTATTTTTAACTCAGTGGGGAGCAAAAGACTCAGCTACATAGACTGAATATCAAGTCAAAACAGAATAGGGGTCCTTGGGTGGAATGAGCCCTTGCAGTGCTCAGAGAAACTGAGAGACATTATTTTTCTTTGCTAGCTACTCTAGATTCTGTCCTGATGGTTCTTATCCTTTTATCTCTGTGGCCTCCAACCTGATACCTCTGGCTGCAGCCTTCATGTCCACTTCTTCCCCAGGTCTGAATGTTTGTGTCCCCCCAAAATTCATGTGTTAAAACCTAACCACCAATGTGATGTTAGTAGGAGGTAGGGTATTTGGGAGGTGATTAACATGGCTTTGCCCTCATGAATGGAATTACTACCCTTAAAATGGAGCCTCTAGAGAGCTGCCTTACCCCTCACTTAATGTAAAGATGTAGTTAGAAGGCACCATTTATGAATTGGGAAACCAGCCCTCACCAGACACCAAATCTGCCAGCACCTTGATCTTGGGGTTTTCTAGCCTCCAGTCTCTGAGAAATATATTTCTGTTGTTTATAAGCCACCAGTCTATGGTATTTTGTTATAGCAGCCTAAACAGACTAAGATATCCAGCTACTATGGATTATAGTACAATCACTGTAGCAAAGCCAAAAAAGAACAATGCACACCTGTTATTGTATATAATTTCCCTCCTATTAAAAGTCTCAGGAAAGATAAAAGGAATCTGGAATAGAGATGTGGTACTCAAAAAATAGGAACCAATGTCACATTTAAGAGTAGTAACTCAAATTAGAATACAAGTAACTGGAAATTAGCAAATATCAAGTAGAACCATTCAATATATATTAATTGAGCAGCCATAATATGTTAAATACTATGTTAAGCACTGGATGTAGAATGATAAACAATATTGATAGGCTCTGTTCTCCCAGATGGGTTCATAACCTAGTGGGCACAAAACAAACCAGATATAAAGAGAAGAGTAGGAAATTAAGCGATTTGACATTCATCTGTTGTTCAGGGTTGATTTTTATATTAATAGAAATAAATCTTATCATTCTGCTGTCTAAAATCTTTTGATGGCTTCTTATTATATGGAAATAAAAGTTGAATTACCTTACCACATCCTAAAAGTCACTTTGTGATTGGGATCCTACCTATTTAATCTTGAATCATCAGTTTCTTTGTCTGTAAAATGTTTACAATAACATTTACTTCATAGAATTGTTGTGAGAATTAAGTGAGATAGTTTGCAAAGCAATTAATTAGCACTGTATCTGGCAATAGAAAACCTACAATAAACATTCATCAGTAATATTGCTGTTATCATCTCTTCTGCATTATCTCATGCCTTTTTCATTTTCCCTCACTTTGCTTCACCCACATTGGCCCCTGAAAACTGTTAGAATACATCAAGTTTTTATCTGTCTATGGATTTTGAACCTTCTTTTTTCTAATTCTCCTTTGGCCTGACAGGTTTCTCATCTGTCATATCTCAGCTTAAATTGTCATTTTCAGACTCCCCTTAAAGAGTCCTCCTACAGCTTCTTGTCTCTCTCATATTACCCTGTTTGTTTCTTTCGTTGAATGTTTAACTATCTGAAATTATTTTGTTAATATGTGGGTTTGCTTAACTTACTGCTTGGCTGGCCCAGTAGAATTAGACTCCGAGGGGCAGAGAGTATCTGCCCTGGTTTGTCCATTGCAGTATCTAATATCCAGTCTGCTTAGAGCAATGCCTTGAATGTAGATGTGCTTTAAAAAATATTTACCAAATGAATCAAAAATGCACAGATAAATCAGGCATTATAATTAGAATAAGGGTTAGGAAAATATTTTTAAAGGAATAGGATTCTAAAAAAAAGGTACACAAATAGGCAGAGCAACTTCAAAGTACTGAGTTTCTTGCTAAATAATTGGTCAAGAATAGATCAAGTGGATTAAACAAGGGTATCGGGATGTCTGCTTTCACTTAGACAAAAACTCACCCACAACATGAGGCTTTTAATTTTAGAGGTCAAATCATTAATATTATCAAACACTTAGATAATTATTACAGGGCAGTATAGTAATTGCTGAGACTATGAAGATGAGAAAACACAGGGGACTCTGATATAACTAAAAAGAAAATTATTTATTAAAAAAGATCATTAAAAGTGTTAAAATATAATCTTCTCTTAGGCAGTAAAGTACCTAAGGATTGTTAGGGAGATTGCAAAGTAAAGGATTTGACTTTCCCACAAACACTGGTTGATGCAAGGCTTGAATAGGACCTGGAAAGATATAAGACTTCATACAAGAACATAGAAAAAAGGTCGGGAGAAGAGTGTGATAATACTGGGGTATCTGTGTGTTAGTAGAGAAATTAATGACCAAAATATCTAGCACTGAAGCTACACTAATAAAGCTCTTCCCATTAGGGAGGAAGCATCAAAACCCAAGAGGACACATTAGCTAGGATCACCTAGTAGGGATGACAGTGCCCCAGATCAGGTATTTTACTGAGTATACGCCACGTGCAATATTCTATGATTAAAAGGTTATTTTCATTTGTATAATGTTCCATAATTTATGAAGAGTTTTCACATAAGTTATCTTAACTAACTCTCATAATAAATCGTTTAAGAAGGTAGTCATTTTGTAGGTAAAATCTTGTCATTTTTCAAGGTCAACGGTTAGTAAATTATACATCTATGAGAGTAATACTGAATATTAGACTCTATTACAGAGCTTTTTTTTTTTTAACTATCCCATCTCTGCCTCCCAGTAGCCATAAATATTTATGTCACTTCAAATACAAGTACCACTGTTTAGAATGAATCTGTTAGTCATAGTATCACATGATTTAAGTCTGTATTTTCAAAACAGTTAAGCTCCCAATATAGCAAAAATATTGCCTTAAAATTATACCAATTGTCTTAATTTAAAAGAAGAATTAAAGAAAAACTTATTTAACCTCATATCAGAGGTAGAAATTAGAACTTTCAGTTTTCACTAACTAAAAAAAGTGTGAAGGTATGAATGCTAAGTAAAAACTATGAATGTAATGAGGATAAATAATTCAGAACATTCATGTTATAAGAGTTAGCTTATAAAAATAATTTGATGTCAAAATATATTGATATAATATAAAGGTATTATGTAATTTGGGTACTTTTGTTTGAACACCTCCAGAGCTTAAAACTTCTGCTATTTTGTTTTTATTATCTAGGATATTTACATACTGAATTTTACCAAACTTTTTCACTTGTACTTATGCGGCAGATTTAATCAATATGCTATTACTTGATATTTGTATAACTAATATAAATAAAATATTATTTTATATAAAAACCTATACAAGAGCAAGATCCAAGATGGCCGATTAGCAGCAGCTCAGGATTGTAGCTCCCAGGGAAAGCGCAGAGAGCAAGTGGACGCCACACTTTCAGATGAATTTTTGTTGCCCACAGACCAGGAGATTCCCAGCAGAGGAGCCACACGGGTTGCCAGTGTGACTTTTTGGCCGGTGCGGCTGTTTGGCTGGTGCCCCGGCATGGCGCTTCTCAGTGCAGAATATATGGGACGGGGTGCCCTTTGAGTCAGGCTCGGCTGGTCCCATCCCCGCAAGGAGAACAGCAATTGGAAACGCTGAGGATTGGAGTTTCACAGCAAGCATAGCTGAACCGGGAAGGTCCAGTTCTGTGGGGAAGGGGCATCCGCCAAAGGAAAACTAAGAAACAGAAAAAACTTCATCACCAAGCGGAGAGAGATCCAAGATGGCGGATTAGCAACAGCTCAAGATTGTAGCTCCCAGTGAAAGCGCAGAGAGCGAGTGGATGCTGCAATTTCAGATGAATTTCTGTTGCCCACAAACTGGGAGCTATCGAGCGGAGGAGGCACACGGGTCACCAGCGCGACTCTTTGGCCGGCGTGGCTGTTTTGCTGGTGCCCCGGCTCTGCGCTGTGCGGCGCTTCTCAGTGCGGAGTATACGGGACTGGGTGCCCTTTGAGTCGGGCCCGGCTGGTCCCATCCCCATAAGGAGAACAGCAATTGGAAGCGCTGGGGACTGAGAGTTTCAGAGTAAGCACAGCTGAACCCAGGAAGGCCTAGCTCTGTGGGAAAAGGGCGCCTGCTGAAGGAAAACTAAGAAACAGAAAAAACGTCATCACCAACAAACCAGACGTCCACTCAGACCCAATCTGAAAGTCGGCAATTGCAAAGACAACAGGTGGATAAATCCACAAAAATGGGAAGAAACCAGTGCAAAAAGGCTGAGAACACCTGAAATCAGAATGCCTCTCCTCTACAGGGGATCACAGCTCCTCATCAGCAAGATAACAAGGCCTGACGGAGAATGAGTGCGATGAACTGACAGAATCAGGCTTCAGAAGGTGGATAACAAGAAACTTCTGTGAGCTAAAAGAACATGTACTAACCCAATGCAAAGAAACTAAGAACCTTGAAAGAAGATTTAACAAAATGCTAACGAGAATGGATAACTTAGAGAGGAACATAAATGAATTGATGAAGCTGAAAAACACAACACGAGAACTTCACGAAGCATGCGCAAGTTTCAACAGCCGTATTGACCAAGCAGAAGAAAGGATATCAGAGGTCGAAGATCAACTCAATGAAATAAAATGAGAAGGCAAGATTAGAGAGAAAAGGGTAACAAGGAATAAACAAAGTCTCCAAAAAATATGGGACTATGTGAAAAGACCTAA
>CAUYLG010037269.1:0-16152 GCA_963573385.1 Cacajao melanocephalus | reverse complement strand
TATATTTATATATTATATAATATTGTATACTTATAAAATATATAATATCATATATATTATATTATATATTATATATTAATATATTTATATAAATTTGTATATAATTTATATTTATAAATATGTTTATAGTAACATATATAGTATATTATATATTTATATATTATATATTATATATAAAATATATAATATTTATATATTATATTATATATATTTATATATTATATACTTATATAATATCTAAATATATTAGGAAAGAGGTAGGGCATACTATAGCATTTGCCTCAGTGAGGTAGAGCAAATGTAAAATAAGAGCTCTACTTCTTTCCTAATATATATGTGTGTGTCCATATATATATATATATAGACACACACATATGTGTGTGTCTATATATGTATATACACACATATATTAGGAAACAGGTAGAGCAAACTTATTAAAATTATGTATATGCACATATACATATATATACATGTGTGTGCATATACATAATTTTAATAATGTAAAAGTATTATTAACAAAAATCGATAATAAATACCTGGATTGCTTTCTATTATAAAAACCTTTTACATCTCTTCAGAGATCTAAATAATTACTGAAATTGCCTTTCTCAAAAAGAGAGGTGAATGGCCTCAATCTTTGTCAACTTATTCTTTCTCATCCCCACATATAATGAAGAAATACAGATCTATATGCCTCATAAGTTGTAAAATTTTAACTAGTTTATAGTGTCTATATATAAAATTGACTTAATTACTGTTTAAAACATCATGAATCTGGAACAATTTCACTATGCCAAGAAAATGTGATTGAGTCAAAATATTTACTGTGATATATCTGTAGGCACTATCAGCCTAATTGAACAAGATCAGTAACTCTTGCTATTGGTGTTGACATTATACAGGACATCTAATCAGTGTGTAAAGGACCTGAAAGTGATACTTTGAAAAAGATTAATGCATAGAAGAAAGAGACTGGGAAAGCAAGAGAGAAAAAAATATGTTTCAGACAAAAAGTTTGCACACTTACATATCTGAATATTCTTTCTCCTTTCTGTCTCTTTCCTATATATGTAAATAACAAATATATACATTCCTGTACTTTATTATCACTTTACACATTTAGGCTGCATTGTGGGAATAGTGCATGAGTTTGATGATTAATTAGTTACATTTATGAAATTCACTGTTCACTAAATAAATGTAGGTAGATACACAGGTTACTTGAACTTGTCAATATGAACAGAGGTTGAGATAATGGATTTCCAACTCGCAGTTGTGAATTTCTCACACTTTCAACAATTTTACCCACTATTTAACATTGTCATTTATAATAATGCCCTGTCAAAAGAAAGCATAAGTAAAATTGGTTTTATCTCAACTTTGTATGGAATGGTGAAAGATCAGGATTTGGGATGTGATTTAACAGCCTGTTTGGTGGAAAAAATATGAACCTCAGGGCTATATCTGGATTGAATATTTGCTTTATCACTTTGAGCTCACATAACCTAGAGAAAGTTGCTTAACGACTCTGAAATACAGCATTCATATCAACAAAAAGGGGATATCATGTGTGAGATGTCACCTCACACTCTATAAATATCAGTTAACTTTTCAGTTCTTAGAACTGCTTTTTTTTGTTGAATACATATATGTGTATATATACACACATACTTATGTATATGTACACACACATATATATGCAACTAATGATATGGAAGTTTCACATTAAAAGAGAGATATATAGATATAAAATCACTACAGTGACAATGATTTTTCAATTTTGTTTTGATGTTTACATCTGCTTCACTGTTGAGGAGTGAGAAATTATCTACTTAATGTAGTCTGAGGAGATAGTCATAGCATATGAGAAACAAAATGTAAGTTTTACATCATCTTGTTTATATTACTAAAAAAGGATCAATGACAAAAATATCTGTTAAAGAGTGGTTTTCTTATTCTTTTCACTGTTCATTACATCTACAAGTTCTCTTTTAGGATTGAATTTATTACTTTACTTCTGTGACTACATTTGCCTTGATATATCACTAATTTTCTATCTTGTCTATTAAATATTTTGTTCTCAGATTAGGATCTAAGCCCCTGTGTCTCAGGGTCATTATCTTCATAAGGAGAATTCAGCCCTGTAACAATGGAAAATTGTAGAACTGAATTCAGAAAAGGTGAGAAAGGGTCCCTAAGATTATGCATTAAATTTTAATATTTCTTGCACAGAATAACTTTCCTAGTGTTCATAACTATAATATTCTTGTCATTATCATTGACTACATTGCAAGGGACTATCATCTGGTACTAAGATCAATTAAAGCAATCACAATTTATTTTCTGAAGTATAGACAAGTTAGAAAGTATTTATTCTTATAAAACAAGGCTACAAAAATTGCTCAATCCAATAATTTTTGTCACATTTTTTCCATGCTGTTCTGGTACCAATGAGAAGTTAAACTTATGATAGGTGGGGTATTTAAACTTCCCATACAGGCTGGGAGCAGAGCCTCATGCCTGTAATCCCAGAAGTTTTGGAGGCCAAGGCAGGAGCATTGCTTGAGGCCAAGAGTTTGATCAGCCTGGTCAACAGAGTGAGACCGTGTCTCCACAAAAAATGAAAAGAATTCACTGGTGTGGTGATACACACCAGTAGTCCGAGGTACTCAGGAGCCTCAGGTAAGAAGATTGCTTCAACCCTGGAGTTTGAGACTGTAGTGAGTCATGACTGTGTCACTGCACTCCTGGTTGGGTCACAGAAAGAGAACCTATCTCAAAGAAATAAATACATAAAAATGAATAAACTTCCCGTAAGCCAAAAAAGGGTGTTTATGTAACTAACATCTTCCTATAAAATTGAAACCAACACCATTTTTTTTCATTCTAAAAAATTTGCACTAAAACTAGGCATGTCAGTGTATGTCAAAAGCATGTTAATAAATCTAAAGAGGATATTTTAGGCATGTTTGCACACCTCTTTTTCTGGAAAACACTGATGCCATCAATCTAGCAAAAATAATTTCATCTCATTTTCATAAATTCACATCAACTTATCTGCTTCATGCACTGAAAATCTAGTTATATGAATGTAGTCAATGAAAAATTATTTGCATTTTTTAGATTTAACTTTTTAAAAACTTAACTTTGTATTTTGACATTTGCAAAAAGTTCACTTACAAACCAATATCTTGTGAGTAGTTAGAAAATAAAACTAGGGAAACTAAAACTATATTAGAGTTATAATTGCATATAAATAAATATATAAATATGAAAAAATAGATTGTTACAAAGTGGCAGAAACATTCTTGAGTATAAACTCGTGCAAACGATGCTACAATTCCACTCCTGAGGGCACACAGATTGCTTTAAACCACTTCTAAATTAATTTCAGAATAACGATATCTAGGGAAGTATATATATTTTTTACTTATTTTTATTATACAAAATGTGTAAGAGAACAAAGAGTGGTGAAATGTTAAGTTCTCAGCTTTCATAATGAAGTAGTTTACGATGCATTCTGAACATCAGGTAAAAGGTTTCAAAACTTTTATTTAACCATTTAAGCAGCATACATTTGCAATGCTAAATAGAAGGTCATGGAAAATCAACACTAGTATATTATTTGTGCTTAAGTATTAATTGCTTGAGGTTATAAAATGTTAATATTCTTTACTTTTACACTAGCCAACTGAAGTGGAAAAATTGAGATAATTCCCATAAGCAGAATTCACATTTGCTTCAATTATGTGGATACTACAGATGAAGATAACTTTTATATCATAATTACCTACATCATTCAACTTTACATCTTGATGCAACTTTGGTACACCAGTTCCAATGATGGGGAATTTTTAAAAATACAATATGTTGTACTTTATGGAGATTTATGTTCTAAAATTAAGTCCAGAAATCTTAGGTATCAAAAGACATGCTTTCTTATTGGAAGAAATAAGGTAACTGTTTCAAAATTCTCATAATAAGGTATAAGACAGTGATTACTTATAATAGAAGCAAGCATCTCAAAGATAGTCTTAAAAATTGATTCTTTTAAAGGTCATTGTTGAAATATCTAATGCAACCAGATTGAATTTTGGAAGTAAATATCAGCAGTTACTTGTCAGAACATGTGGTTTAAATATTTCTTACACAAGGCAACATGTTGCACAGCTTTACAAGGGCATAAATATGATTTATAACACACAGTGATCTAAACTCTAACCTGATTTGCGACTGCTGCCACTGTCTAAGTAGAAGAAAAAATGCAACAAGGTTTTCCTCGGTGGTTGGAATGCTTAATGCTAACTTTGTGAGCCTGATTTTTAAAAAATTTATCCTGTTTTATAAAGAAGATTTTCCTCCATTATTGGCCAATTTTTTTTGCATTACATTTCAATAGCATTAATCTTTGAGAAACATTCTGGATATTTAACTTTTCAATTTTTGGCCCTAGCTGAGATAAACGACATATTTTCCCCAAAATCTTAGGAGGCTGGTTTACACTGATGCCCAAATGTGTGTGTGTGTGTGTGTGTGTGTTAAAAAAATAAGATAAATATGTTAGCATAAGTGCTCTTTTAAAATTAAAAAATATTTAGAACTTCGAGAGTTGAGAGTCTGTTTAAAAACACAATTACCATAAATTACATTGTGATTTTGTAGTGTGTTTATATATATATATATATATATATATATATATATATATATACAGATACACACACACACACACACAGTTAATAGATTGTGCTCTACAATAAATGTTAGTGTATCAATCAAGTCACCAAAGAGAACTGCATTATTAACATTCATTAACTTTGTAACAGATAACTTAATTGTACAAATAACCCAAAGGTATGTAATTAGGATGTGATTATATCAGAATTTCTTTAAGGCAAGATGAACTTGTAGTTAAAGCAACTAGTGCAAACAAAGAGGAAAATGTGAAATGAAGTTATACACCAAATATTAAATACTTACTCTCCTTTGTTACTAAGTGTAAAGAGATCATTCAATTATCTGCATTATATAACAATTTTCTATTAAATGGCTTTGTAAAATTAAGCCCTCATATAGATTTTTACCTCATTATAGTCAAGATATTCCACATTATTTGGGGATGACAGAATTGGTTCCTCGTTTATTTAGTTATATTTGCATTTAATAGGCTAGAATATCTAAAATGTAAGCATTAGTTTATAAATGTAATTTCTGGGGGAGAGGGTAAGTAACCACTTATGAAAGACTAATTAGTCGTATATATATATATATATATGTGTATATATATGTATGTGTATATATATATCTATATATCTATATATATATATATTCTTTTTACAAAAAAGATGTTGAGGATACCAACATCTGATAACAGCTGATGTAAGCTTAACTCTTGATTCCAGGCAAAGAGATAATCAAAGTAGTTTCTTTTTGATTATCTCTATACTTCAAACTACTGGGAAGGAACATCCATACTTACAAAGAAAGTTTATTGGAAAGGTAATATTTATTTTTAGCACATCTTGTTTTTTTAGTGTGGTAATTTTCCTTTCACTCAAAGTTATGCATAATTTAAAAATTTGTATATGTTTTATTTTAAACAAAGTAGTTTTACAAATACATTGACTTCAGATAAATGTATCTTAACCCTGATTTATTAACTATAATGCAACAGAAAGTAATAGGTAAAATTACCTAACTCCTAAATCATTATGAGTTACCGCAGCACAAATCAATGATACTACTGATAGGGTGGGTCTAGTCAGAAAAGGGTGAGTCCCCAGCGAAACCCCACCCGCAAGCCAAAAAGCCTGAAACCGTGCCAAAAGTGAGAACTTGTATTCCTGTTTTCCTGCTCAACTGTTGCCTTTCCCTAAACTACCCATGGCCTGCCCCACAGCCATCCTGTGCCTATTACTCACTACAACCGGCTAATTTTTGTATTTTTAGTAGAGACGGAGTTTCACAAAGTTTGTCAGGCTGGTCTCAAACTCCCGACCTCAGGTGATCAGCCAGCCTAGGCCTCTGAAAGGGCTGGGATTACAGGTGTGAGCCATCGCGCCAGGTTGGGTTCAGGTTTTACAGCAAAAGTTTCCAGGCAGGTTCCCAGTTAGTTTTATTTATGCAAATAAATAATTCAAACTCAGTTGATTGATTGGTCCACACAACCGAATTCTGATTGGCCAATATAGCTGAGCTCTGAGTGGCAGGGGCAGGTGAGCTCTGATTATTTGGTTCAGGTGAACTCTGACTGGTTCCTTTCCAATCCCCAAATCCTAAGTCTCTGTCAAATGTTTCTTTCAAAGACTTAACTGTGGGGAGAAGTGGGTTCTCACTGTAATTTATCTTGGCATTGACAACAGGAGCTGGTTTGGCTACTTGTAGACAAAGAGGTCCTGTGATAATTTTACAAAATCTTTCTGAGAACGTAGTATGTGACTACCTCCCTCACCTAGCTGCCTGGTTCTGTTTTAACTCACTTCAGTTAGCCAGGGAGAGTCTATGTCGTCTTTTGGCTAGTGATGCTTAACTATTGTTCAGGACTCCTTTATTTGTATGCAAAGATTTTGACAAGGTTTAGTCCTTGGAGACACTTAGATTAAAAAAAAAATCCTATTGAAACAATTCTTCCTTGCATTTTAACACTGCAGTGACACAAGTATGTCAATTACAATGTAAAGTAAGTTCCATGGGACTAACAGGTTTCTCTGGTGAGCCCAGGTCATGCTTTGTGGGTTGCTCACCAGATATTCTGGGACTGAATGGTTAGGTAAGGGCTCCTATGATATTTGAAAACTCACAGAACACTGTATGGTAATAATAATGGGGAACTTAAGAAACAAAATACTTGCAGACTAAAAATAGCATTTTAATGTTTTCTTTCAATAAATCAAAAATAACGGAGCATTTATTGACTCATCCTTCATTATGTCTAGTACTCTTTGTTAAATGAACTGAGTGATTAAGATCAACCAAATGGATTTTCAATGGATATACAGACAGGATCAAAATTTTAAAGGACTACCAAATTGCTACTCATTCATTGTAAAAGTCTAATGCATATTTTAGGTTATTTGCTTATTTACCTATTTATTTATTTTTGGTTTTGGTTTTGCACTTAAATGGCAATTAAGGACTACAATTTGGCAGGTAAAGGGCATCAGGACTACTTGCTGCTTTCATGGAGTTTATCAATAATTCTTTCCCTTTTAATTTCCATAATTTCTTAGTGTGTGCAGAGAGAATGAAAGAAATAGACATATTGCAATTTTTCACAATTGACTTAAAAAAAGTCTTAGGGTTTTCTTTGAAAGCTTTAGCATGGGGAAATGGTTTGAAAAATTCATGAATTTCATAGTCATGTGTTTATTTTAATTTGAAGGTTTTCTACTTCTAGTTTATCTGTTACCTAAGGACAACAATCCAGCAGTTTTTTCATTTTTTCATCTTTAGAAATGTGCTCATTGTTGCTCTGTTGCTTCTTTTTCTTCTATTTTTCAATTCCAAATTACGTTCATGGGAAATAGAGCCTAACTGTATTTTGGAAAAGTTTTATCTTATTGTGCAATTCTCAACTCATAAAAAAGCATGCATTTAGAACTATTACTGAATTTAGGAGGGTTATTCACAGAGGTTTTTAAAAATACCTATTCCATCCTTTGTATTTCTATGACTATTGTCTTATTTCAATTTCTCATTAATTTTCAAATTGGCTTATTAATACACTTCGGTACTTGAAACAATATTACCAGTTTCTCCAGCTACTGATGTGTTACTGCATTGCTTCCAACTTATATTGTGTATGGGTTTTTTTTTCCCCCCAGTTTAGTTGAAACATTTGAGCATGAGCAATGTGTCATATGTGCATTTGCATAAACCATTTAATTCTAATTTTCATGTACGCCCTGTGGTTGGTTGCTTTATGAAAAGAAGTTTGGGTATGCTACCATCTGTGGGGCTTGCTTTCAGAAGATGTAAAAACCACTGACATCAACTCCATTAGGGGTAGCCCTTTTAAGTTTAGAGGATTTTGGTCTTGCCTACCTCCTCATCATGGAAGCTTCTGTTGTTGAAACTGACCATAAGTTTTGTTGATTCTGCCAGAAGAATAATCTCTCCTCTGTTTTGGATAAATCTCTCATTCAACGTTTTTGGTGGAGATTTGACATTAGAAAGGTGTTTGTTCTCATTTGCGTTTGTTACCAAGCACTGCCTGTCCTTGAGGACAGAGATGGGAAAAATTAGCACCCTCACCTTGTTGCCCTTGTTTCTGCCTTGCTTAGAATAGAGGCTATTGCTGTGTACCAAAAATCTGACTTTTGTCAAGTTACCATTTTTGCTTTGCCAAGTCAGGGATATAGGTTTGGCTTCCTGAAACATATCACTAATCATATGTTATCAACTCCAGAACAATTCAAAGCTCATCTTGTTCTCTAACCGTGCATTCAAGAATCTTCCCCATTCAAAGTCCATTTCAAACTCACCTGTAATTATTTATTCTCCAGGCTAACCTTAAGCCAAATAAACCCAATACCATTTATTGACTATCCTCCTAGTGGCTTTTTTTTTTCAAATATTTGCTCAGGTTCTGTTTTTTTAACTAAAATACGTTTTCTCTCATGATCTCCACTCACCCAGATTCTACTACTGTTTAAGTGTTTGTCGGTCTTGCCGCTTTAAAGGACTATCCTCTTTGTATTCCTCGAGCACATTAAAAAAAATTATACCACATTTTCTGTCTTCTCATAGAAGACTTACCTTTAATATTTGACTACACAAGTTTAGGTAGCAGCATATTCTTTTGATAAATTCTGACACCTACCTCAGCTTCAGATACATAGTGAAGTTCAATAAAAATTATAGTAAATTGTTTCTTAAGAGTTTCTTTTTTCATATAATTACGTGTGAATGCTTATTTTACAAACCATGAAATTTTACAATCACAGTGGCTAAATATCAGGTGTAAACCAGTTGTCCTTGCCTATGCATGTGAGAACTCAGTCAAACTTGTTAGATTTTCATCACCGCAATCAAGTTGTGTGGATTGTTGTCACTTTTTGTGTTGGTTTAATTGCCATTTAAAATCTTTCAAAGATTTCAAAACGTCTTGTCATTGAAACGAAAAGTTATTATGTTCACAGGAAAAGAAAGGGAGCATTGGGGCATAACGTTGATATTAGTGAAACAAATAGTCTTCATAGAGAGAATGACAGATACTCCATATTGTCTTGCAAAGCCACATCCAAGTGCTTTGTGGTAAGAAAGGAAAATACCCACAAGCAGATAATGTTTAACTGTTGACATACGTGTAAAATGATTGTCAATCCCATGCTAGGGATTATAAACTAAATAGAGATAAAAATCACAAAATTCCTTGAAATAGACAAAAGAAACCACAAAGTAATGAGATGATTATGTGACTGATTCATGTGTTACATAGGCTTATTAATTTATTCTAGACTTGAATTCACGTTTTTTCTTTATAAGTGATTCATAAAATAATGGTATATCTTATAATTGATGGCTTATTATAGTCAAAGCTTATGCTGAGTGAATAAAGAGATGAAGGGATAAACGATAAAATTTCATCTAGATAATACAATTCTGAAATTATGTTCACAATACTGCAAATAATTATTTTGAGACATGATTTAGGTTATACTTTCTCAGGTTAGCCAAAATATAGAAAACCCAACACGTGTTGGAACTAACTAATTCCTTGCTAGCAAAAGGAAACAAGGTATTCTTTTGAAATCTAGTCTATACATGTGTCTATGTATGTGTATGCATGTATATGAAATATGATTATAGATGTACAATTTGTCTATCATTTGATTATACTGATACTTCACACCATGAAATGGAGATAAACAAATGTTTCTCTTAGTGTGAGCATTTAGAAGTCAGGAGATGTTCTGCTGTCAAACATACCTATTTTTCTAGTGGCTCAATACATTTTCCAAATTTCTCAAGTCAATATGCTATCTAAATATTTAATAACTACAAAATACTGCTGGTGGCTCTATCACAATCCAAGCTACAATATTATTTATAAGAAATACGTGGCATAAAATAACATTTACAAGTATGTGTCTTTGACCTACGTACACTAAAATATATTTGTTGAGAAGTATCTCTATGTTTAAATAAATAAGTTTAACAGTGGAAACAGATGTGGGTTTTGTCTACACCTGTGCCCTCCCTGAGAATTTCTTGACAGTATTTCCACTGCCATTTGTATTTTAGAAACATAGCATTCTCAGGTTCTTTTCTCCTTGGTTAGTGTTAACATCTATCTGCTTTCCCTATTCCTTTAGTATTAACTCCAAACTAGTACTCACTCCAAACATGTGGGGAATGATGACTTACTTATCACTTTAGAAGCATAAGCAAAACCAAATTGTTTTATGATGTTATGATGTCGCTTTTGACCTCCTGATGATCCACTAAAATTTAGTTTAGAGATCTTGTTGAAAAATGAAACCCTTAGATGAGGACAGTATTAGTAAAACGTATATATATATATGTGTGTGTGTGTGTGTGTGTGTATATATATGTTTACAAGTATGTGTCTTTGACATGTGTACACTAAAAAGTATTTGTGTACATATATATGTTTTACTAATATGATATATATAGTTAAATGTTATATATATAGTTATACATGTATAGTTAAATTGATCTATATCTATATCTATATATAGTTAAATTGATCTGAATTTGGAATTAAGAGGAATTTTAGGTCTGCGGGAATGAGAGGAAGAAGTGAAGAGAGATTGCCAGGACACTTGATGTGTGCCTTAAAGACTTTTAAGAACAGAGGTGTCTAATGGGAAGTTGGCTATGCTTTTGAAGATAGCCTTCTCCGCATAAATATTCCTGCTTCCTTCCCCAAGCCTATACTTCCTCTCCTCACTTGACCCACACTCCACCTCAGCTATCTCAGTGATCTTCAGTAAACACTGTTGCAGATAATTACTAAAAGAGAAAACTGAAGGATTCCATGTGTGTCTGGAGTTGCAGGACATGGCTAGATTTTATATGCGGGTCTGAGATATAGGACACCCATGAGGGACAAAACTTGCAGGAGAGCTGACCAGCCCATCAGAGAACCTGATTCTGCAGAAGAAGAAGAAAAGCTCTAGAGGTTTTCATGAAAATGAAAGCCCCTGAAAAATCCAAAAAAATCTGAAGGCAGGCATGGAACTTCTACTAGATGTATAATTCCAATGGTTCAAAATGGTTGAGCCAACAGATTGGAGCTGAGCTTATTTATGTCTTAAAAACAATAAAACCTCAAAAGACATATTGGCTATATTCATATGACAAGAGCAAGGAACTGGGCTGAACTGGCCTAGCTAGACCACCAAGTTGCCTGGTCTATACCAATTACACTTTGATAGAAGATTATTCATGCAAAGATCAATTGTGTCAAGTGCATAAATATAAGAGTAGAATAAAACAACAATACGGAAAGTGATGCATATTTTTAAATAATAACTGTATGTTAATATGTTGATTTTCAAAGCGATGATGAACATTTTTTCTTAGATATAGTGAGAAAAAAATGAGTTATAAAACATGCAATACTTAGAGGTAATGCATTTAGTCATCAAATTCTCTTGACTTCTCTTGCCATACAAGATGAGTATTTGTATTAGATTCAAAGAATGATCACTTTTAAAAGGAACTAAAAGTATATCCTTTCTCTATTCCTGAAAATCCCTATTAATTATCTCTGTCTTTCTTTTAGCTGACTTTAGTGGTACCTGATTGATATGGTTTGGCTGTTTCCCCACCCAAATCTCATCTTGAATTATAGCTCCCACAATCACCACATGTTGTGGGAAGGATTCAGTGGGAGGTAACTGAATATTGAGAGTGGGTTTTTCCTATGCAGTTCTTGTGACAGTGACTAAGTCTCATGACATCTGATGGTTTTATAAAGGGCAGTTCCCCGCACATGCTCTCTTACTTGCCACCATGTAAGGTGTGACTTTGCTCCTTTTTCACCTTCCACCATGATTATGAGACCTCCCCAGCCATGTGGAACTGTGAGTCCATTAAACCTCTTTCCTTTATAAATTACCCAGTCACAGATATGTCCTTATGGCAGAGTGAAAATGGACTAATACAGTAATAATAAGATAGTAAACAATGTATAGAATTTTCACATTACAGACTAGATGCCAATTGAATCATACCACTCCTCATTTTAATTATAAAATTTATTCTCTTTTTTCAATCCTATCACTTTCTCACTTGCTCAAAATTTCAAGTATTTAAGGATTAAAATTTAATTTTGTTTCATAATATTTATGGTCAATACTTTTAGATATAGGAAGGAGAAACAATCTTTAAGTGGTCCAAATTAAATGTGTGTCTGCATAAAGTCATCTTTAGTGTGCAGTGAAAAACATTCAATGAGATTGACATGTTAAAATGAATGGATTTCTCTGTGGAGGCAGTTTATTCAGACTCTATTAATTGATTTAAGATTGACTGACATGTTGAGGCAGCTTCTGCCAACCGGTGACTCTCGGGTTAATTTTAGAGTTCCATTATTCATGTAATCTCAAAATCATCATCTAGCTTTATCACAACTATTCTGTTTATCTTCATATATGAAATTAGTGTCCTTGTTGATAGTGATGCACAGCTGGTACATTTTCTATTGTCCCTATAGGCCTCTAATTAATTTAAACTTACCAAGCAGTAACTTATTTTGTAGTTTGTGAAAGTCAAATTAATTGAACGATTAACCTTTTTCAGAATTCAGTACTATTTTAAGTAACCTCTTTCTGATTTTAACACCAAATTCTTATTCAAATTTAAAGAAGATCATTATTTAAAGGAGACTATTATTAGTATTTGGAATGAAATTTGATGTTATAAGATTTATTAAGGAACCAATTTACATTTTCTAGTTTATTTTAAATACTACAGGTTCAGACTTAAATGTGCAAGACTAATTCCTGTCCAGTGGCCATGAGTTCACCTATTATTGTTTATTCCTTTGTATGCTTCCTCAACTGCAGCCTACTCTACACTATTATCCATATAATAGGGTATGTAAGCATTTGAAGATTCTACATTTGTTCTTCCTTTTTTCCTCAGGCTAGGATAATCATAGTGTGATCAAGGTAAGAATCACATGAGAAATATCAATACACTGCATGCAACTCATAAATGTATTATGTGTTGGCACCTTCCATTAAGCCAAATTTTGAAAGCACTATTCCTTCCAAGAAGTCAAATGCTGTAAAGTGGTTTTCCACCCTTTGAAAGACATAATGGATAATCATCCAAATTAGCAGTATCTGTAGTATTTTAATAGCTCTTATGTATCTTATTGACAATATCTTAGCATGCTGTAGAAATTTAGGCTTCAAAAATAAATAGCAATGAAACTCATGATTAGAGATAGCATATAAAGAATATATTAAATTAGGTCCTGTAATTATAACAAGGTAATGTTATTGTGATGGAGAATATAAGAATAGAATAAAACAATAATCTGAAAAATCAATGTGTATTTTAAAAAATAACTCTATGTTAATATTTTGATCTAAAAGGCTATGATGAACATGTTTGCATAGATAGATAAGAGAAAAATAAGTTATAAAAACATCTCATATTTAGAAGTAGTGCATTTAGTTTCCTTATTCAATTTGAAAAATATATCATCATTTTAATATTGTTTGTCATGGAAAAATTTTGTTTTTAAAGCTGCTTAGCTTGTTTTTAAATAATTACTGTAGAAATGTTATATAACACACAAACACACACAGGTTAGTAAGCCGATAGCACATAATATGCTATTTCTACTGCGTTTTCTGTTTGTAGAATGTTTATACAGAATTCAAGACACACAAAGAAATATTGGCCCTTGGCATTGCGTGTAGAAATGTTTCATTGTAGTTTCATTTGGACACATAAAAATTCCTTTAAAAATATTTATTTTGTACGTTTGATTGATTTACATTAAAAGAACCTGAATTATCTCTTTTAAATATGTGAATATTCCTCTAAAATGTGAATATCCTCCAAAAATATATGAATAAATATATTCCAGAACATGAATATTTTAATATATTTAAAGTATATCACTTCTATGTATTAATAAATTAATTTGTAACTTTAATATTTCTTGAATAGCATCATATAGTTTAACAAAACAATATACAGGATTTAGATAATAAAATAGTAAATCAGCAAATAGAAAAGTTTAAGAATACACATTGAGAATTTTTTATCTTTATTCATGAAGAAAGTACAATGTTTTCAGGAATACAAACATATTTAAAATATTAAATTTTACTCCTGTAACAGTCAGCAGTTAGTACTGAATGGCCTTTAATTTTTTTATTGATATGAAATAGATATACCAAAATTTACCATTCTTATGCGAACAGTCCAGTGACATTTAGTTCATTCACAGTATTGTGCAACCATCACATCACTTCTATCTGATTTTGAAACATTTCATCACCCAAAGAAAAACATGGAACTGATTTATTTTAATGTAGATCTTAGAGCAGATTTGTTGTCTAAAATCTACTTGCCTACTCTGGGAACATTCAGAAAACAAACCTTTTACTGATAGTGTGAGAGTAGACTTGGCTGGGAAGTCCCAGCATATTTGAAGAGTTCTATGATTATACTTATAGGCCAGACCAACAGTAGGAACTGCAGTCATTGAACTTTTGAAACCTAAAAGGAATGGGCATAATTGGTTCTTATGATAGTAGGGCCAGGTGGCAGCACTTAACAACCAAAGGCAAAGGTGTGGTCACCATGATGGAGAATGGAGTTAAAGAAGCAGTCAGAATGGTCTGACTCCCTTTCCATATAATGTTGGCTAGTTCATCATATAATGTTGGCTAGTTCATCACAGTGATCTCTGAAGTGAAATAGATAAGAATCTTACTAAAATCTTACTTGTTCTATAAAAGCAGAAAAACACTAAGTCAAGTGAAATAAGATTCTAACTTGAATCATAAAAGGGGAGTTGAGAACCCTCAATCAATTCCTAGACTCAAGTGAGTTTTCAAACCTAGAACCCCTTGAATGAAGGTGAAGCTTGGTGTCCTTAAGGAAGGACCTCACCAATACCATATCAATTTTATACTGTTAATTTTTCTCCTAGTCTTCATGGCATTAGTGATGCCACTTTTCAGGGTGACTGCATTAGGAAAAATGAAACAATCAGTTCTTTCTGGCACTAATGGACACTGGCTTTGAACTGATACTAATTCCAGGAGATCCAAAACATCACTGTGTTCCACTAGTAGGAGTAGGAGTTTACGGAACTCAGGTAATTAATGGAGTTTTAGCTCAAGTCCATCTCACAGTGCACCTGAACTGCTACTAGAACTACTTTTACCCAAGACGATAGTAAACTAAAAGCAATCCAGCACTCTTAAGGGAATTGCAGAGATTAGTGCTACCCTGTAGGGCTTGAAGGATGCAATGATGGTAATTGCCACCACATCACCATTCAAGTCTTCTATTTGGCCTGCAGGGAAGACAGATGAATCTTGGAAAATGTCAGTGGATTATCATAAGGTTATCCAGATGGTAACTCCAATTTTAGCTGCTGTTCTAGATAGAGTTTCATTGCTTGAGAAAATTAATGCATTCCTTGGTACCTGGTATGTAGTATGGACCTGGAATTTTCTTTTTTTCTCATTATCTGTTAGTAAAGACCATTGTAAGCAGTTTTGTTTCTAGTAGGACAGCAATACACCTTCACTGTCTTACCTCAGGGGTATATCAGCCCTCTATAATTGTATTATAATTTATTTCAAGGGGATCTTGATCAACTTTCTCTACCAGGAGATATCACACTGATCCATCACATTGATGACATTACGTTGATTGGACCTAGTGAGTGAGAAATAGTAACCACTCTAGACTTAATGGTAAGATATTTGCCATTCTAAATGGCGTGAGGTAGTATCTCAATGTGGTTTTGATTTGCATTTCTCTAATAACCAGTGATCATGAGCATTGTTTCATATGTTTGTTGGCCTCATATATATCTTCTTTTGAAAAGTGTCTGTTCATATCCTTCGCCCACATTTGAATGGGTTTGTTTGTTTCCTATAAATCTACTTTAGTTCTTTGTAGATTCTGAGTATTAGCCCTTTGTCA
>CAUYLG010037268.1:0-10707 GCA_963573385.1 Cacajao melanocephalus | reverse complement strand
AGGGAATAAGAAACTTTATACAAGCCCTTTATAAAAACCCTTCGTTTCCCACTATCCAATTTTTAAAAATCAAACAAAGCAGGACTTTCCTTTGTCAACAAAGCTCTAACTATAATGCTACCAACAACCTTCATAAGCATTCAGAGAGAAGAGCAGCAAGATAAACCAAGGAAATCCACTATTTTACTGTTTGGTCCCTTCCAATTCTTACCACACAGTCTGTGAGCGTTCCCCATTGCTCAAAATGGCTCCTCAGGCTCTCATCGGTTGTTTCAAAGCTCAACCCTCCAATGAAGAGCTTCCTCAGCTGTTCCGGCTCTTTAGGAGACTAGAGTGGGGGAGGCGGAAGTGTTAAATGAGCTGCAACACCAATTTCCATCGAGGAAAAGACAAACTGGACAACTGTATGTAGCACTTATTGTTCGTTCAGATTGCAACAAGCCACGTGCTTCTCCCTAACAGGGGAGAAGGTATGTTGGGGGTTGGGAGTGCTGGGAAATCCAAAGCGCATGCGTCCCTAGTCGCCTTCCGACGCACGCGCAACAAAGGCTTAGGCGGGAGGTGTGCATCGCCAAAATGGAACTAATCGCTCTTTTAAAAACTCGCTCACCCAAGCAAGGTTTAGAAAAGATAAAGATTTATGTGCCTAAGAATTTTGCTAAGACTACCGAGTCCCGCATAACTCAGGATTGGCGTGAGCGGCCTCATGGCGATCAACAGGACAAAATGGCGACTTGAACTTTGGGAGGGGTAGGCCGTGGCAGCGACCGAAAGAACTGTAGAATGGGCTGGTGCAAGGAACGAAACCAAGCCGCATCTTACCAATTCAGGAAAGGAACAGAAAGAAATTCAAGTTGGAAAGAGCGCCTAACTCACCTCTGACTTAGACATGACCGCAGGGAGAAGAGAGACTTTAACGATGTTTCTTCGGCGGCGTCCACGGGCAGAAAGGAGCAAACTGACGAACGTATCTGCCAGCCTACCTTCGGCCTTTCTTTTTTACCCCGCCTCCTCCCTTTCGGCATTGGTACACTCCGCCCTTGAACAGTTCTTATTGGATGTGTGAAATCGTTTGCCCCTACTATTGGCCTGTGGTGCCACACTGCTGTGTAACGTCATCCCTTTGGGCGGTCTACGCCGTCTCCACCCCTTGGAGTTCATTGGTTCCCGAGTAATATTATTCTTAACCAGTCTGATTGGCCAGCCGATCAGTCATTCATATTTGAATCTACCTTGGGTGTTTAACGCCTTTTTAATCTTCGACGCGCAAATATTACGCTTGGCAAAGCATGATTAACACTATGTGTTAGAAAAGCATTTAGCCAGCAGGTCACAATTTTGACTGCTTGTTGAGCGCACGCGTAGCAAAATGGCGAGTTTTGCGCAGGCGCATTAAGAACTTCCATCTGCCTCCGGGAACACGTGAAATGGCGGGCAGTACTGGGCAGTGAACCTACGGCGCCTGCGTATTGGCGGGAGTCGAGTCCAGCTTTTCGCATGCGTGGTGGGCGGAGAAAGGGTCCGTTCCCGGATTGGTTGCGCAGGCGCAGGGAAGGATCCGTTTTGGCGGGCGGTTGGCGTTGCGCAGAAGGCGGCGGCGGTGGTGGCTTGCGTTTCGGCCTCACCGTACAGGAACAGGGCAGACGTTAGCGTGAGTGATCACTCTCAATCCCGGGTAAGTGGCAGACAGTCTTCTCTACCCATAGTAGGTCTTGAACTGACTCCATTTGGGCCCGTTATTGTGTGAAATGAATGGACTGCGGGGTGGGGGATAGTGAAGGGGCAGCGGTGGGTCGGGCCAACCAATAGAAGAACAGGGGGCGGGATGTTTTAATCCCTGTAGGTTCTTTGGATCGGTGCAGCCGAAGACTTTGACTGGCTTGCGTATAGGCCAATTGGGTCTGCCTTGAGCTGCCGACTGATGGGCCCTTGGGCCATCGGAGTGTGGGAGACGGGTTTTCTCTCCTGAGCTGCGTCTCACTGAGCCAGTGAGCGCGAAGCGCGCGGTAGGTTGGGCTTCTCCAGGAGGCAGCAGTTTGACTCCAATGGGGAATGCGGGAGTCGGGCGGTTAAACTGATGGACCGAATCTGGAGCCAGTAGACGGACAGCCTAAGGAAAAGTACTCGGACCAGTCGTCCAATCGGCTCTCCAAAAGAGGGAGGTCTTCGATTTGGGGTTGTGAGGAAGGGGAGTCGGTGCCTGTAATGGCGTGTGAGGGTGGGTGTCTTATCCACAATGACTTCTCTAACGAAGCTTTTAGGCCTCAGTCCCATACACCTCCTTGAAAGCGTAAGTTTGCTCCTGTCTGCCTCGACTTGGCATTTTTCCCCCACCTCCTCACCACTTGAGGTTTGGGGAACAGGGGAGGGTTTTGTTGTTAAATAATACTTTGAGAAGTCGCTTTAGGAAGACTGTTAAAATGTTAGAACGAATAGGAAAAATCTCAATATACTGTCACGGAAAGGCGTTCAAGAAATACTTCCTTCCTAATAGTGCATATTTCTGAACAAATATGTTGTAGGTCCATAAAGTTTCGGAAAGCTACACACTAAAGTGTGTCAATCCTAGGGACACAGTAGGATCGAAGCAAGTTAGATCTTTAATGTTTAAAACTTTGCAGGGTTAATGATTTGTGATTAAAATTAAATAAAAATGAAGTCAGTTGTTTTGTGTTTCTGGTCAAAATCACATACTTACCACCCCTTTTCTGTTTTATATAATCCACGTTCCCAGTGCTTTTTAGTCTCTTTCTCCCGGGAACTTTCCCGCTCATGTATTTCCCCTTTCTTTACACCATTAAAGATATCCTAAAAGCCCCTCTTTTTGCTGTTCTTTTGAGAATATCTGACTTTGAAATAAAAAGGAAATTGCTTAAAGAGGGTAGTATTTAGGGTTCTAGGGAAAGAAGACGCATCCATCACCTGGATTATTCCTTGCCTTTTTATTAGATTTCCTTCCAAGTGTATTTTGCATGCAATCTATCTCCTTTTGATAATGCCCACTCTGCTTATTCCAGGATCTTTTGGAGAAATAAATAAATTTTCATAACATTGGCTGTATCAGAGTCTTACTGTTTTATTCACTGATTTATTCAGGATCAAGGGAAAATATTTAAACACTGAAAATCAATTACCTATGAAGTACACTTATGATTAGAGACCTTTCTGACTTTACCAAAGACAATTTTAATGAAGTTTATGAACATTGGAGAGATTTCCATGTTCTCTGGCACTAGCAAAAGGACATATTTATAACTTACATCTGGCTTTAAACCTATTTATAGGTATGCTAGTAATGGAGTTACTGAGCTGAGAACTAACTAAAATGATACCGGTTAAGGATATCTGCCCTGGATTTATTTAGGTTTGAAAGTAATACAGTCTTGACTTATAGCAAGGTTTCTCAGCCTTAGCACTGTTGATATTTTGAGGCGGATAATTATTTGTTGAGGAGGCTCAGGGTGTCCTGTGCATAGTGAAATATTTAGCAGCATCCCTGGCCTCTACCCACTGTCTTCTAGTAGCATCACGCCTCTCGCCACATCCTCATTTGTGACAATCAGAATGTCTCCAGACATTGCCAAATGTCCGGGGAGGTAGGGGCGAGTCTAAAATCTCCCTCAGTTGAAAACCATTGATCTAACATACTGGAGTATGTGGGGCACAGTTTCGTGTTCCTGTAGTCCCAGCTACTCTGGAAGCTGACGCTGAGGCAGGAGGCTTGAGCTCAGGAAGTCAGGGCTGCAGTGTGAGATGATTATGCCTGTGAATAGCTGCTACACTCCAGTCTGGGCAGTACAGCAACACCCTATTGCTAAAACATGAAAATAAAACGCTAGAGTTTATTATCTTTTCAAAATCCATTATTTTAGCAGTTGCAAAGTAGGTAAAGGTGGGAGAAGATGGTTGAAGTGGTTTGTTTTTGTTTTTTTGTTTTTTTTTTAAAAAGACAAAGATTTTCTGTTTTTTCCCAGGCTGCAGTGCAATGTCATGATCTCAGCTCACTGCAACCTCAACCTCACAGGTTCAAGTGATTCTCCTGCCTCAGCCTCCCGAGTAGCTGGGATTACAGGCATGCATTACCACGCCTGGCTAATTTGGTATTTTTAGTAGAGATGGGGTTTCTCCATGTTGGTCACGATGGTTTTGAACTCCTGACCTCAGGTGGTCCCCCCACCTCAGCCTCCCAAAGTTCTGGGATTATAGACATGAACCACCACGCCCTGTGGATGGTTGAAGTGTTTAGGGAGTGGCCTTTGGTAAATGGATCACTAAATCCTGATGTTTATCTCTTTAGACATAGAATTGATCATTGTTCCATTTGATAAAAGGAAAATTAAAAAAAAATTTTTACCACTTCTTGGCCTGGCTCCAGTGGCTCACGACTGTAATCCTGGTACTTTGGGAGGCTGAGGTGGGTGGATCATTTGAGGCCAGGAGTTTGAGACCAGCCTGGACAACATGGTGAAACCTATCTCTCTACTTAAAATATACAAATTAGGCTTGGTGGTGAGTGCCTGTAATCCCAGCTACTCGGGAGGCTGAGACAGGAGAATGGCTTGAACCTGGGAGGCAGAGGTTGCAGTGAGCCGAGATGGTGCCACTGCATTCCATCCTGGGTGACAGAGTGAGACCTTGTCTCAAAAAAAATAAATGAAAGTTTTTACCACTTCTTGCAATTTAAACATATGATTGATTGTATCTTGTGCTTCTTTGGCTTCCTAAAACAATGGCAAATATGTTTTTGAAGAAGGTAGACTTTGCCTCACATGCTTCTTTTTCGTTTGATTCTAGCCTCTTTCTGGTATTCTCTTGGATCCATGTCTCAAGACTTTTTGACCTCAATAAGGAATATATTTTACGCTAACCCTGTACACACATTGAAACAGATTTCACTAAACAAACAAATGTGCAGGGTACTCTGATATTTTCTCATCTGCAGTGTACTATTTCATTGTCTCAAGAAAGCAGATCAATTTCCACTGAACTGATTTCACAGCTGTTTATAGACCCAAAGTTTTGGGGGGATGAAAAGACTTCTGATCTGAACAGTAGGTCACCAAATCATGCCACCTTTGATTACTCTCTGAGTCAGTTCCTTCCATCTCCAGCCCCAGCCTCTTGTAGATGGTCTTTGACTTGTGATATTTCAGCTTAAGATTGTTCATCTTTACGATGATGTGGAAAGCAATTTGCATTTAGTAGAAACCGTACTTCAAGTATCCACATCACTATTCTGTTTTTCACTTTTGGTACAGTAATAAACAAATTACATGAGATATTCAACACTTTATTATAAAATAGGCTTTGTGTTAGGTGATTTTGTTCAACTGTAGGCTAACGTAAGTGTTCTGAACACATTTAAGGTGGGCTAGGCTAAACTATGATGTTTAGTAGATTAGGTGTAGGAAATGGATTTTCAGTTTTTAATATTTTCAACCTGTGATGGTTTTGAACATAACCCCATCATAAGTCAAGGAGTATCTATGTAAACAGATTAAGCAATAACCATTTATTTGGTGTTTTTACTCCTGTGTTTTACTTTGAAAGATTATAGGAGCTAAACTGAGACTTTCTAGTTTACTGTTGTGTGCAAGTAAAAATTGCTTGTTTTATTGTGAAGTCTCTCAATGCTTAAAGAGGGAAAACAATAAAAATATTGTGAAGAAGTCTCTCCCAACGTGATAGTGGTTTTGGTTTTTTTTTTTTTTTTTTTTAGATGAGATGGAGTTTTGCTCTTGTTGCCCAGTCTGGAGTGCAGTGGTGTGCATGATCTTAGCTCACCACAACCTCAGCCTCCCAAGTAGCTGGGATTAGAGGCATGCACCACCACGCCCGGCTAATTTTGTATTTTTAGTAGCGATGGGGTTTCCCCATGTTGGTAAGGCTGGTCTCAAACTCCTGACCTCAGGTGATCTGCCTGCCTCGGCCTCCCAAAGTGCTGGGTGTGAGCCACTGCACCCAGCCTCCAATGTGATAGTTAATAGGTATGATAGACTTTCTCTCTGGTGGGGAAATTTTAGTGCGTAATTTTTCGTTGAAATTCTAGGACTATCACATTGGAAATCCTAAATTCCAATGTGATACATGTTGAGCCTTCAATTATAAAAGTTATAGCGCTTGTGCTCAGAACTTAGAGACATACGTATTATTGCAACCAAATCTAAAAGGGGTGTTTACTAAAGGGGAAAATATATTTTCACTGGTCTGTCTGAAAACTAATAAGCGGAAAGCTTCTATTTGGGTAGTAGCTAAGGAGGATGATAGTTGGGGAAAGAAAGAGCGAGCATACATTTGAAGCAGATGGATTTGTATGTGGCTAGGGAAATTCTGGAGATTGGCAGAGACCTTAACTATAGTCTGGAAAAGAGAAAGGTTTGGTATCAGGGTACAACGATTTTTGAGGAAGACCAAGTCTTTTTTTGCTTCTGTTTGAGGTCTTTTATGTAACCACATAGCATGATTTCTATCTTATTGGTATAGCCCATTTAATTAATAACTCTCCTGGTTAAGTATTTCTAGCCTTTATTTTGTCCTTTTACTTAGATTATTTTTATTTCCATTCACATTACATGAAACTGGGCCTAAAGCTGTGTTATGGATATTGATTGTAAAAGTAATAAATTACAACGCAAGATACCACTTGACTTTGTATGGCTGTTTACATATCTGTTGTTTGTGAACTTGGACTCTGGGCAATCATCTTTTTCTCCTGACATAAACTTTTATTTTTCTTCCTTGCTTATAGAGAATGATTTTAACTGATCATTGTACTAATAGGAAGGAGTCCAGGTCATCCTGAGAAGAGTTCGCTTGTCCAGAGTCCAAGATGCAGATTTGTTGGATTTCTGTAAGCCACTCGAAGCCACATATTCATTTCTGATGACAGCTTTACACTTGTGCTGGAAGAACACCCACAGTGACAACTGCTGCCTATGTTTAGTCTGTCCAGGAGCTCTACCAACTAGCATGTTTGCAAAAAAACCTACACTGTTCTTGTTAGCAGCTATGTAAATATTAGATCTTTCTGAGTTTGTCTTCTCAGATCTGCCAGTTTCTTTTGGGCAAATTGTATCCTGCAGTTGCCTCAATTTACCCTTTGAAATGAGGGATTAAAGGGTTTAGACATTCTTTGGGTTACTTGAAACACAATTCTTTTTGGGTCAGTAATGTTTATATATGTCCACTTTATGATTTTTTAAAATTTTATTTCCCCTGTATATTAGTTTCCTGTGGCTGCTATAACAAATTACCACAGACTTGGTGGTTTAAAACAAGAGGAATTTATTCTTCTCACAAATTCTGGAGCCCGGAAGTCTGCAATCAAGATATTGAGCCCCCTCTGGAGGCTCTAGGAGAGAGAGAGAGAGAGACTGTTCTTTGCCTCTTCTAGCTTCTGATGGTGGTCAGCAGTCCTTGGCATCTCTCTCTGCTCTGTTTTCACATTGTTTTTTCTTTTGAGTATTTGTCTCAGAACTCTCCCTCTGCCTCTGTATTATAAGGATACATATGATTGCAATTAAGATCCACTTGGATGAAGCAGGATACATTTGTCTCATATCTTTTAATTCAAGCTGACAGCAGATTTAAAATATATCCCTAAGTGGCAGGTCCCTGAAAAAAATATGTAGATTCATCCCCCTTTTTTTAGGTGCGGGGGGCAGAATCTTACTTTCTTGCCCAGGCTAGAGTGCATTGGTGAGGTCTTGGCTCACTGCAACCTCTGCCTCTTAGGTTCAAGCTATTCTCCTGCCTCAGCCTCCTGAGTAGCTGGGATTACAGGCGCTCGCCACCATGCCCAACTAAGTTTTTTATTTTTAGTAGAGATGGGATTTCACCATTTTGGCCAGGCTGGTCTCGAACTCCTGACCTAAGGTGATCCACCCGCCTCAGCCTCCCAAAACCCTGGGATTATAAGCATGAATCACTGCCAGGCCAGATTCCTTTTTTTTTTTTTTTTTTGAGACAGAGTCTCTTTTGTCGCCAGGCGCCAGGCTGGAGTGCAGTGGTGCAGTCTCGGCTCACTGCAGTCTCCGCCTCCTGGGTTCAAGCAGTTCTCCTGCCTCAGCTTCCTGAGTAGCTGGGACTACAGGCACATGCCACCACACCCAGCTAATTTTTGTGTTTTTTTAGTAGAGATGGGGTTTCACCATGTTGGCCAGGATGGTCTCGATCTCTTGACCTCGTGATCTGCCCACCTTGGCCTCCCAGAGTGCTGGGATTACAGGCATGAGCCACTGTGCCCGGCCCAGATTCATCTTTTAATCACATCTTTTGCTATGTAAGGTAACATTTACAGGTTCAAGGGATTAAGATGTGAATCTCTTAGTGGAAGGCCACCATTCAGACCATTACACATTGGTTTCCTAACCTCTACCCAAATAGATGTGACCTAATTCAGAAAAGAAAAGGTTATTTTTAAAGAAAGAGAGGCAAGTGAAAAATAAAAGGCTCAGAAACCTGGGTTCTTGTCCTGCGTCTGCCATTATCTAGTGGTGTAGCCATGGGTGAACCATTTGCCCTTAGTTTCTTCATCTTATAGGGAAGGAGTTGGATAAATGGTAGTTAACAAGCCTTCTAGACGTAAGACTTAATGAAGTAACTCCGAAGTTATCTTGGAGTTTGTTTTTTAAGTCAATAATTTTAAATGTGAATCAAACATTACAAATTCTAACATTGAGTGTAGTCCTGTTCTTGCCTAGGACTTGAAGGATGGAAGACTAAGCTCTTGGCTGGCAACCCCTTGAGGTATTAACACAGGATAACTGACGTGCATTTGTTAGCTGTGTGCTTAAACCTTTCTGAAGAAAAGATTTTCTTTTTTCTTTTTTTTCACTAGCTACAGAACCTTGATTTAGTCCAAGAAGAAAATATTTTCTACAAGGGATGTAATAGACTAGCTGGGACATTTTCACTGTATTTCTAGTGAGGCTATAAACTGTGTAGCCTGCATTTCATTTCCAGTAGTAGTAGTTCATCAAAATTAAACACTGACAGATTTTTTTCTACCTGAAACTAGGTCATGGACAGAGTGAAAATTTTCGCATGCAATCTTATTCTTCAGACTCACTGAATGCCTATTCTATCCTGCTTCGTTGCTAGGAGGGACACTAGATAAAGCCACAAGCTTAAGATGGTGTACTTGAAAGGACCGTTTCAAGATCAAGTTTTATAACACACTCATTATTTATTTCTTCTGTGGAGAGGAGGAACCAAATTGAATTCAAGTATTTTTCTGATTGTAATCTATGTTTCTTAGAATAAAGCAAGTTCATATCTGAGCCAGAGGGCATAATTATGTCAGAATAAAATATAATTATGTCGGAATAAAATGCCCTGTACTCAAGAGGTCAACTAACAGGCTGGGAAATCTTAAGTTTTGTTTGTAAGGCAAATCCTTGAACTCTGTGTGCCTTGTTTCTCATTCCTAAATCTGTACAACTCACCTCACAGGGAGTTGTGGAGGGTAATATACTGCTAATTTGTTCAGTATTTCACAACAATAAATTATGCTTAAGATCTGATAAAAACATAGCAAACCTCATTTATATGAGTAGTTAGAGACAAGCATAGATGAGACAGATAATAAAGAAAATTCATTAAAGTTTTTTTTTTACTTAATTATCATTTTACCTTCTGTTTCCTATATATTTTTCAAAGTATTTTGCTGTTATTTTTCCATAATAGACTTATGAAATAGGTAGGGCAAATAACACCAGGTTATGAAATGGATATAACAATCCTAAATGTCCTAAAAGCTAATAAAGCTTCAATATACACAAAGGAAAACAAATTAAATAACAGGCCGGGTGTGGTGGCTCACGCCTGTAATCCCAGCACTTTGGGAAGCTGAGGCGGGTGGATCACCTGAGGTCAGGAGTTCGAGACCAGCCTGGTCAACATGGCAAAACCCTGTCTCTACTGAAAATACAAAAATTAGCTGGGCGTGGTGGCGCGCGCCTGTAATTCCAGCTACTTGGGAGGCGGAGGCAGGAGAATCACTTGAACCCAGGAGGCAGAGGTTGTAGTGAGCCAAGATCGCGCCACTGCACTCCAGCCTGGGTGACAGAGCAAGACCGTCTCCAAAAAAAAGAAAAGAAAAATGAAATAACAGACATCAGCAATTATATTTGTATTATATTTAAATATATAAGTCTGCAATTATATTTAAATTTCAGTGCCCCTCAGTAATTGATAAAACAGGTAGATGAAATCAGTAAGGAAACAGAAGACTTGAACAACACTACCAGATACGATTGACATTTATAGAATAGTACAAACAACAACAGAATACACATGCTTTTCAAGTGCACGTGGAACATATGCACAGACAAGTTTCTCTTCGGGGCCAATAAGTCTCAAATTCAAAAGGATTCAATCAAAGTGTTTTTTTTTTGTTTTTTTTTTTAAATTTAAACAGGGCTTTGCTCTGTCATCTAAGCCGGAGTGCAGTGACACAATCATAACTCAATGCAGCCTCCAACTCCTAGGCTCAAGTGATCCTCCTGCCTCAGCCTTCTGAAAAGCTGGGACTACTGGCATGTGCCACCATGCTCAGATCCCCTTCCCTTTTTTTTTTTTTTTTTTTTTTTTTTTTTTTTTGGTATAGAAATGGTAAAATGATATTTGCCAGGGGGTTATAAAAGTCAAGGGCGCAAGTGTTGCAAAAAAAAAAGCAAAACCAAATGGGGGGTTTAAAGAAAATAT